>JARFIW010000598.1:0-26518 GCA_036346225.1 Platerodrilus igneus | reverse complement strand
TAATTTTAATATTATATTATTTCTGAGGAGGTGCACTTCACAAAGCAGCATGTACATATAATTTAGGCATATTTCTTTTTCCGGATTTACTGTATAGTTTGTTTTATTTTCTTTTATATGTATTTAAGGTGAACCATTAAGTAGGTATTTAGATTAAAATATTATATTTGCTTACCATTTTTTATATGTTATGACGCTTTTACAATCACGATTACGCAACATTTATTTTATTGTTTGTAAATAGTCTTTCAAGATTCGATGTTATCAATATAGTTTCACAGAGGTTTCCAACGTGTTTTTCTATTTTCACCCACGCCCCTCTACGACGTTTTGACCTAGCCCAAATTCTACCTTTCTGTCCCCGTTTTATTGCGGTGTTCGGCGTAAACTATTTCTCTACTTACTTTTACTGTTTTCTTTTGTATGATTCACTTTCATTCGAACTGAACCACGGAAGAAAGATTAATTGGAGCAACACGGTAAATTCACGAACTTTGAGTGTTAAAAATTCGAGTTGAGTGGAAAACCCACCCAACTCAACTTAAGAATTAAAAAATCACAACTCGATAGTCGATTATAATCGAGTTGCAAATCGGTTCGAGTTACAAGGGGACTCGAGTTGCGAGTCGACTCGAGTTGCGCGAGTCGATTCGAGTTTCAAGTCGACTCGAGTTTCGAGTCGATTTGAGTTGCATAGTCACTTGACTCGATTCACACGAGTAGGGTTGTCACTCGAGTCACTCGATTAATATGCGACTCGAGTCCCATCACTAGCAATTACTTTACATAGCAAAATATTGTTTTACGAATACATATGCGGTTTCATACTAACGAGTGTCCATTTGTATCCAATTTGTGTAATTATTTTGCATCACATAAACGTACATTACTAACACATTTGCGGTCTCATACTAATGATCGTCTATTCGTATACAATTCCTGTAAATATTCAGCATCACAAAAAATTACTTTGCAATGACATGTGCAATCTCATAGTTATGAACGTCCATTTGTTTGCAATATGTGATTATGCAACATCACTATAAGGTAATTTAAGAGCTAATATATAATCCCATACTAACAAACGACCATTTACATCTTTTTGTTATTATACCTCGTCAAAAAAAAAATCGTATACGAAGATATATACTAATACTTCAGTATTGGGTAATGCATTCTCGTAAAGTATTTCAATTACTAAACATTAAGTACTGTAACCAGGTGATTTACAATATAAACTATGAAATATTCTTTATTTCAGTCGTGCTTGAACTGTCGAATGCAGTAGTTACAACCCAAAGCATCTTGCACGAAATCTTCACAGTAAAGTTATAACTTTATTTATTTATTTCTGGTTGGGTTAACTAGTTAGGGGTTATTTTTATATCCCTAAATGTGACTAGTAACCTTTAAGGAAGGGTTTCCTTAAAATGATGGAATGCAAATATCTTCCGACTATGCTAGGGGTCTATTCATTGAGCAGAACTTATGAGGATTGGTCGTGGTTCTTTTTACTAGGGCTAGATTCTCAACAAAACAGGGGTTTGGATAGGGTGCCACCAAGTCATTAACTTTAAACATAGGGTTTCCCTAAGGGGGACTTGGGCGTCCTTAGGGAGGAATACCGTATTCACTGCTGTAAAGAAAATTTAATTAAATATACAAAAATGAGGACACAAGAGGTATTCTCTTGTTGCCTCGTATAAAAAAACTACAAAGATTAATCAGGCAACAATAATATGAACACAAATTTTATGCTTCAAATTCTGAAAAGGCTATCAAAGCTTCGTGTTAAATTGGGTTTACCACCTTACTCTAGTTGATCTTATACTTTGTTACCTTACTTCTGAACGTACTTGTTAACAATAAAACAATTAATTAAAAAATTAAATGTTACTTCTTTAATTAAAATTGTTCTTTCATAAAAATTGTACATATAAAATTCATGTTCAAGAAAAGATAATACAAGTTTCATCTACTCATAAGGTAGGATTATATATTCAAAGAAAAATATCAAAAACCTTAAATGTTGCTTTAGTTACAAAAGTTTAACTTGAATTTATACCAGAAATATCAGATCTGTTCTTTCTGTTTACATATTTATAAAATTTTGACTACTTTGTCTATTAATTCATGATTCAAAAATTGTAAGTGAAATCATGCATATGTGAAACATCAATAAGAACTCTTTAGGTTTGCCTAATTTCATAAAATTTAGTAACTGTAATTATACTGAACTAGTATTGACAATAAAAATTTACTAAGGTCCTTCTTAATTTGCGAAACGGATTTATGATAATAGATGGTTACAAAAATATTTTCCGAAGCAGCCTCGTATCAAAGATTACCAAATGTAGACGTGATGCAAGAATACTTCTAATCTCTTACCTTGACTCTGCAGGTGTTGTTTACATGTTGTCGTTACAACATGTTAGAGCAGGTGTTAATACATACATTTTTCAGAAAACAAGTTACGTAAAATCCGAAGTAGGAGTGGCTTACGATCCCTACGTTCTGTGTCTAATACAACCCAAATATACACTGAAAGATGGCGCTGAGATTGAAAGGTTTGAAATAAATCTACAGTATGAGGTAACCCTACTTTTAATACAATATCAGAAGTCCAAAATTAAGTTACCAGCAATTTGACTCAGATTACATATTAAGCAAACAGTATCGAACTCAACCTGGACTAAAGTTGGGAAAAGAGTAAAGCAGAGAGAAACCTACAACCCTGCGTTTACCTCTCCAAGGTTGGGTAGTAAACAAGCACACTATTCGTCTAATATTAAGGTATGTCAGCTGTTACCCAGACAATTTGCATATAGCAACTCAAAAGATTAAGTGTAGTCCAGCTAATATTTTCTGGATAGGACTGAGATTGAATAATGGATATAGATTTAAATTAGATTAGATAAAGTTTAAGGGATTAAGTGTAAAATGGGGATTATGTTTTAGATAAAGACTTATTTATGATATACATTGTTGTATGGGATAATTTGTATGTGTTTCTGATTTATACAGTGATAAACAAGAATGTTAATAGTATAAGGGCGTGTTGCACGTTGTGGGTATTCTATATGGATTCAATAGAGTAGACCAAGAAAAGGAATATAGATGTACATAGTTTATGAGCCTGTATAGCGACTAGGAACTAGTTGCTGATAAAAGAATAATAATAAGAAAAAAGGCTTTTTTTTTTAGTTCTGAGGGAATAGAGTTAAAAAGGTGTTTTTAGGGTAAAATTTGTAAATTAGTCTAAATGTTGAAGAAATTATAATAAAAAGAACCCTATAATTACTAGTACTCACATAGGTATGTGTTATCGTAGAAAAATTTGTGTAATTTTAACTGCATGTTCAATAGAGAATTTGTAAGCTGTATTTATAAAGAAATATTGAATAAATCATAGCGATAATCAAGAAGAGTTTAATTATGTGATAATAAGCAGTTACAAAGTATCCAAATAAAGAGATGGAATGAGCAAAAACTATTGTATTGTATGTTGCGCTTTTTATTTTAATATTAGAATTAAGGGTCTTTGAAACCAGTATGGGAGAGTTTCTTCTCTATCTTAAAATTATGTAATTATGCGCAAAGCGCATGTGTGTGGTTTCTAACGAACTCAAAAACAATTACCCCATGATTTATGACACGGAAACCGCACATGCGCGTATTTCCAAGTTTAAGTCAGTATGAGCGGGCATTGCATTTTATATGTAAATATTGGTCCTAGTCGCATTGATGTTCAGAGACAACTTTGGCTAGGCACTTTCCTAACGTCTTGTTCATTCTTTCAACCATTCCATCAGATTGAGGATGAAGTGGCGTGGTTCTAGTCTTCCTGATTCCAAGATGCAGCAGACGTTCTGAAACAACGCTGATTCGAAATTCCAACCTTGATCGGACTGTAATTCTAACGGAACTCCAAAGAGACAGAACAACTCCCTCACTAGTATATCTGCAACCGTCTCGGCTTCTCGGTTAGGTATAGCATACGCCTCCAGTCATTTGGTAAAATAATTTATTGCAATCAAGATGTATTCATTTCCTTTCCCTGATTCAGGAAACGGACGAGCTATATCAGTGACCACCCGTTCAAAAGGATTTCCCACCTTATACTGTCTCATTAGGGTTTTCTGTTTTGTAACTGGGTCATTTCTAGAGTCACACAGCTCACATTTCCGGCACCACTCTTTCACATATTCTTTGCAGTTCACCTAATAGAATCTATCTCTCACTCTTTCGATAGTTCTTTTCACGTCAAAGTGCCCTTCGGAAATACCATCGTGCAAGTGCTACAACACTTCCGGCACTCTGCTTATCGGCGCTATTACTTGAAGTTGTCTTTCAGTGCCATTTTCGCACTCCAGATGTCGTTTCTAGATTCTATTTTCAATCACCAAGGAGTTCCCTGTGCTCAGTATACCTTTAGGTTCCTACTTGAAATACTAATTTCTTCCTAAGCTGGTCGTTATCCTCTACTTTTCTACTCAATAATACGTCCCAATTTGTCGTCATCCTCCTAGTCATCTCGTATTCTTTCGCGTTGCCAAATATCATCTGTAACTGTCATTCTATGAATGACACCTATTTTCTTTTCCAATGATTTCAGTCTAGCGGAGAAAGTCTTCTTGAGAGAGCGTATGTATTCCGATGGCTAGTTCCTATACAGTGTTCTGTGTCAAAATCATATTCTTGCTGCTCAACCGGTTGTTTTTTTTAATTCAGTACAGCGTATCTGTAGATGGCCACTTCATCTCAGCTCCAACAACGCAGACCCCATCTCCTCGGTCGTTGTCTTTCCAGTCTTTCCGCCACAGGGTTGATTATCTTTTCTATGCTGTTCTGCGATTGACCAGGTTCTTCTAAAATAAACCAAACTTTGTGATTCAACTTGCGTGATGTGCTTAGCGGCTTTAAATTCAAGCGCACGAGACAGTGCGTTATCTAACATTTTTGGCCGTGCTAATTTTAGCGCTTGCTGTATTTTGCCGTCATTAACGCCATCCACAAATACAGCCAGTTGTTTAAGAAAGCTATCTGGTGCTGTTGGGTATGACAATCTAACTAATCTGGCAATGTCAACTTCGAATTGCAGGCTTTTATTTGTTTTTTGCGAGCGGTTGTTATCTTGTGCATGATAAACCTGTAGAAGGTGAGCGTCTCCATATCTCATCTCAAGCTTCGATGTTAAAAGTTTTCCCCCACGTAGGGCTACGAACCGTTGGCTATTGCAGCAGCTTCAAATAGTTTCAAATATGACGGCCAAGGTGTTTTATCATCGAATATGGGTGGTTTCACTCTAAATGTTGACGGCATTGAGTCGCTTCCTTCTATGTTTCTTATTTCAGGGATGTTCTGGTTTACAACTTGGTTTGGCAATTCAAGTGACCGCGAGTTACATATCCCCCATATTAAAATCTATATAAAATTAAACGCATTTATTATGTTTTAGAGATAGAATGTTACATTGTATTAAATGAAGGTTATAATTAAAAGTTAATCAGAGTTCGTATCAGAAATAGGAAAGGAAGCAACTACTTTGTATTCCAGCCGCAACCTGATATTGCAGGCGCAGAAACAATGAACTGCAATAAAGTAGTCTTAATTAAAATTACTTAGAAGAAGATATTATATATTTATCAAGAAGTAGTAGACGGTGAGACCTGCACTTTCCCACAAGATGATGTGAGAGCAGGGATTACATATAAACCGCGAGGAGCTCTTGATGGTCGGTCAGTCTTCGAACTTCATAACTTTAACATTGTTGGTGGTTCAAATTACTTGCCGTAATTTTTAATTATTAATTATTGATTTATTAACTTCAAGTATTTTTGACAATTTCAATTACTTAATGTTTAACGAATATAAACGTCTAAGTTGTTGTAACAGAAATAAGTCATTTTTTGTAATTATACAATTAAAAACAAATTTGATAGAAGTGATTTTAGGACAAAACTTTTTAAAAAGAAACTCGTATAGGCCCAAATTCTATCTCGCGTTGTCAGTGAAATGATTTGTTCTTGCAGCCTCATCATATATTCTTTCATTTTTACCAATGCACTGTCCAACTTTTGCTCAACTGTTTTTACCTGTTCAGTGAAATCTTCTTTCAATGCAATGGAGCTTTCCGTTAATTTTTGATCTAACGTGGCTGTCTTTTCATTCAACTTTTCTTCCATTTTTGCAGCATTTTCACTTAATTTTTCTTACATTTTCTCGGAATTTTCACTTAATCTTTCTTTCGCTTTTTCAGCATTTTCACTGAACCTTTCTTCTATTTTTGCACACCATGCCCTTCTTCGGCAAATTGGTTTTCAAGTAGTACCCCGAATTCTGTTGGAACTGCATCAACCGGAGCATACTTCTCCTAATAGTTCTTAAGCCCGCTTGCACTGCTACGGGCGCGGCCGCAAGAGAGTGACCCGACTCAACCGTCCATGACTTCCATCAAACCGTCGGTAGGGTTTTCGGACCGAGACGAAAACCCTGACATTGTCCTTAGTCTCGGATTCTTTCTTCGAGGGCCTGAACGCTCAATCCCGTTCCGTCCTAGATTTTTGTGTGCCAATGTTCGTGACGACGAACGCCCATATCTGTCTGTTCAGATTTTAAATAATTGTACTAAAGAAATTCCTGTCAAGTCTGTAATGGCAGATGTAGCTGAAGTGACAATAACTTCTAATACTTTCAGAGAAGGTCCTATTGAGATTAGTGAACCCGTATCGTTAATGCCTGTTGTTGTTGCTAAAATTTTATTCGTTCCTGTTTCTTTATCTGCTGTCGTCCAGAAAGCAGTTCCTATTGTGCCTGAGGTTTGGCCTGTTTCTTCTCCTTTGTCTAACATTGATGTAATTCTACTTAGTTCTGTTCTTTTATCTACTGTTGATGAAGTTCTACCTGACTCTGTTCTTCTGTTTATTGTTGATGAAGGTATACTTGCTTTTACTTCTTTTTCTAATATTAACGAGGTTTTTCCTGATCCCGCTTCTTTTGATGACGTTTTTCTTGGTTCTGTTTGTTTATCTAACATAGCTGAAGTGTTCTCTAATTCTGTTTCTTTTTGTAAGGTTGATACTTTTACAGCCAATATTGATCCTTTTTCGACCGTTGACTTTCTTACACCCAATCCAAAAACAAACGGCTTTCTTATATAGCGCGTTCTGAGTTTCCTAAACCATAATCACCGCTACTACCTCCGCCATCACCACCACCCCTTCAACCGCAAAATTTATTTGATTCTCCCTTTATTTTGTTGCGGTACCCAGTGTGGGCTACTGTTATTTTATCTACGGTGCTTGACTTTTCTTTGGTCCGCACGGATTACCGTAACATACTTTACACATTTCGATTGGAAGATATAGACGATCTTTTCTTTTGTCTTCATTTTGAAGTAAAATGTACAATTATCGGCCGTTGATGGTCTACCGAAAATTTTGGATTCCTGTCGGTAATTTGCTGCTAGTTCTTCGACTACTTTCCCATCAAATTTTAAATGTGTTTATTTTGGGGGCGTTGGGTAATTTTGTAAAGCAAATATGCATTTAGATCAGCTAACTCAAACCTCAAAACAATAATTGCTACTATTTGAACAATTTTCTTAGAAAACGGTATGACGCCGAAAGGTAGTCGGCCCAATCGACGCTTCCCACATATTTATTCTAATTATCAATAACAGTTGATTCGTTTACTACTTGATGATTTGCCTCGCCCGTTCTTCTAATTACTGGTTGAGTACCTGAAAGGTCCCAAGTGCTAAGTGACGTAACTACTTGTTTGACTTTAGTATTCAGATCTCCAAATAAACGGAATCTTTTCATGAAACGTGGGTGTTTTATCGACTCGGGTATAAACTTTCCATCATTTCATACATTTCCTGTTAGATGCATATTGAACTGTAGCAGTTCTTGTGCAAGTGAGAAGGTTCTAAAAAACGACAGGTGGGAAGTCTGAGGAATAAAAGAGCATGCCAAAGCAATGTGTGAATGTTACAGAGGCTAAAGAAGTGTGTAGAAACCAGGGGATGTGGAGAAACATTGTCAATGGTGCTGGGAGTAAATATATACATAATAAGGAGTCTCTAGAGTAAACAACTACAATTGATCCTCGTTTATTTATTTAATTTATATAAACCTTTACGCACAGAAATGTTAGTTGATTTCTAACCTTTGCTGCGTATGTTATTAAACGATAAGCGCAAGGAATTGCGTTTACTGACTCAATAAAAAAAATTAATGCATCATTTAACATTGATACTACCATCCCTAAAGGGGAAAAAGGGTCTCTAAAATGTAATACAAATTTAAATAAATATGTGATAATAGAGGACAATTACTATTAGTACTAGAAACGACTTGTAGTCCCTTCGGTACTACGTTGGGCGCCAAATACCCATGTCGTCCAAAAACCGTTCCACCCAAGACCCTTCTAATAGACCAGTTAAGTTAGTAAGGTTAGTTAGGTTTGTTAGGTTTGTTACGTTAGTTAGGTTGGCCAGGTTAGTTAGGTTGGTTAGGTTGGTTAGGTTGGTTAGGTTGGTTAGGTTGACCAGGTTGGTTAGGTTGGTTAGGTTGGTTAGGTTGGTTAGGTTGGTTAGGTTGGTTAGGTTGGTTAGGTTGGTTAGGTTGGTTAGGTTGGTTAGGTTGGTTAGGTTGGTTAGGTTGGTTAGGTTGGTTAGGTTGGTTAGGTTGGTTAGGTTGGTTAGGTTGGTTAGGTTGGTTAGGTTGGTTAGGTTGGTTATGTTGGTTATGTTGGTTATGTTGGTTATGTTGGTTATGTTGGTTATGTTGGTTAGGTTGGTTATGTTGGTTATGTTGGTTATGTTGGTTAGGTTGGTTAGGTTGGTTAGGTTGGTTAGGTTGGTTAGGTTGGTTAGGTTGGTTAGGTTGGTTAGGTTGGTTAGGTTGGTTAGGTTGGTTATGTTGGTTATGTTGGTTAGGTCGGTTATGTTGGTCATGTTGATTATGTTGGTTAGGTTGGTTAGGTTAGTTAGGTTAGTTAGGTTAGTTAGGTTAGTTAGGTTAGTTAGGTTAGTTAGGTTGGTTATGTTGGTTAGGTTGGTTAGGTTGATTAGGTTGGTTAGGCTGGTTAGGTTGGTTGGGTTAGTTGGGTTAGTGGGGTTTACTAGGATAGTTTGGTTAGTCGAGGGTAATTAAGTTTTTTTGTAGTTCAATTAGGTTAGTTACAGTAGTTACGTTAGTTAGGGTAACTAGGCTAGTGATTTTTGTTTCGATTAGTTAGTTTAGTTAGATAAGGTAAGATAGGATAGTTTGGTTTATTAGTTTATTTAGACTCGTTAGGATAGTTACGTCGGTTATGTTAATTAGGTTTTTTAATTTTGTAGAATGGTTAGATTAGTTACAGGAGTTACGTTACGGAGGTTAGTTAAGTTAGCTAGGTTTGTTTAGATTAGTTAGCTTGATAGATATTAGCTAGGTTTGTTTAGATTAGTTAGCTTGATAGATATTAGCTAGGTTCGTTAGGTTAGTAATGATAGTTTGCTTAATTAAGTTTGGGTTAAGTGAGACAAATCAGTTAGTCCAGCCAGGCCAGTTGGTTTTGTAACGTTAGTTAGGTCAGTAGTAGACTCTGTTGTAACCACTTGTAGGGGTTGTTCAGACCTAGTAGACTTTGTTGAAATTACTTTTAGGAGTCGATCGGATCAAGATCACTTTGCCACAGTAGACCTCATCGAAACAAAAGATAAGCTTGTAAAGCCAAGTTTGTAAAGCTAAGTTTGTTATGTCAAATTAGTCAAGTTATCTAAGTTAGCCGTGTCAACCGGTCAACCGGACCAGTTAAGGTCTTCCAGTGTCACTTATAGCCTTTTAGGACCGCTTAGGGCCAGTTAGAGTCGCCTAAAGCCACTTAGGGCTACTTAGGCCCGCTTACGTACGTTTGATCCCGCTTGGAGCTACTTAAGACCAATTAGTGCAACCCCGGGTCTCTTAGGGGTGCTCATTGCCAGTTAGAAACGTTTAGTGTCAGCCAGCGTCAGCTAGTATACGTTAGGACCAGTCAGGGTTATTTAGTTTCAGCAAGGACCATCTAGGCCCCGTTATAGGATCAGTAAGGACCAGTTAGCACTAGCTAGAATAAGTCAGGGTCAGTTAGGTCAGTTATGTCAGTTGAGGCAATTTGTCGAAGAAACTATCCGAGGGAATTAACCGAGAGAATTAGCCGAGAAAAATAGCCGAAAGAATTAGCCTAGAGAGTGGCCGAAAAAAGTGGGCGAAAGAAGTGACCGAGTGAAACGGCCGAAGAAAACCTAGAAGACCTTGTCAAACAATTTAGATCAATTTAGAACAATTTAGAACAATGTAGAACAAAAATTAATTTTGTAGAAATAGTAATAAAGTCCTGTTTTATAACAGTTGCATACGAAAAATTTTTTAAGTATAAAGGCTGTATGCAATTTAAATAATGGAATTGAAGCTTTTAATATTTTACAAACATACCATTTAAAAGGATCTTTTAGCAATGGGAACAATATCAGTAACATATTTGTATTTACAGTAATTGCAATAGATAGTATTTCGATTAATTAAATAAACGTCTGCAGTAAGCAGTAATTGCAGAATATTGCAGAATATAGCAACTCAAACTATGTTTCCAAACGCACCTTGGTCTGTCAAAGTTATTGAAGTCGGCTGATTGATTTAGTTTAATTCACGTGCAACGAACGTACTTGGAAATATTTCAAGATATCTTACAAAATAATTTTTGGAGTAGTTATAAATTGTTGAACAGAATATATGCAATTGTTTTAATAGTTGAACTGTAAATAACGCCGCCACTGGTATGTAACCGAGACACCCGGAAATAGTTTAACGATTCGTGATCTTCCCATCAATACTGTGGATTGGTAGTTGCCGCTACGTTTGGGTATAGATAACTTTAAAAACTCGAAATTAAAACAAGTTTTCTTTTTGAAATTAATAAACACGTGTATTTTGTTTTGAATGCATTTTACATCCTTGATATTTCAGGCTTTTTTAAAGTATCTGTAATTACAAATGAATTGGAATAGAAATTGAATTGTGTTTTCAAACTAAAGCGAGTTGGACTTTAGGCCTTTTGGAGCAACTTTTTAAAAAGCTTCTTCCAAAAATTCTTCTAAGAAATTTATTTAAAACAGAAATTACAATGGAAACTAACAAATGGTTGCGTTACATTCATTAACGCTTTTAACAATCAAAATTACTTTTCAATTACTTTCACTAATTAAATTTAATTAAACTAAACTTGAGTAGTTTGAACAACCAACAATGTTAACGTTGTGAAGCTCTAGACTGACTAGCTATCTTCGGCTTCTGAGGGTATTTATGCTGTCCCTGCCCCTCACATTGCTTGTGGTAACTGCAGAGCTCATGTCTGCTATTTTCTTCATTCATTTATACAATACAAAGTAACAATCTTAATTCTAACAATAAGTTTTTACACTCTATTGTGACTTGCACCTGCAATGTCAGGTTATGTCTGGAATACAATGTATTCACATCCGCTCTCATGTATGGTTTATGAACTTCCATTTACCTTTTGTAGTCTGTCCTTCAATTATACATTGTTGCAACTAACTTAAGTTTTAATGATTTCTATTTAATTATACATATTATTGATTTGAAGGATATGTAACTAACGGACATTATGTTTAGCTTTTCTCCGTTCATAAAGGATTAGTTGGCAACAAATTAAAAAAATATTTTTATTTGTGATTGTGAATCCTTAATTTGTAAATGCGTATTTTTTGTTTTATATTCTTCACTCGTGATGTTTATTAAAGTGAATATAATCATAAATGGATTTAAAAGAATTTAATACCCAACGAATGTAGGGAGTTTTCTACTTTTTCTTTTAAGAATAAATCGCCTATAATAAATGATGTTAAGAAAAAGTTGCAATACATAAAATCGAAGACCCGTGTATTGTTTTGAATGTTAAGAAGATAGACTTATCAGAGCACTGAACCTTGTACTTAGTGCACGGTAGCCGGTGTCGTTAGCGCTATTCAGATCGTTGTATACAAAAAGGTATTGTTTATGTACGCTTCCGCCAGTTTAAATCGAAATAACATTTCTACACGTTATTTTCAAATATCTTTTTAAATATAGGATATGGCATGAAAAAGCAATTATTAATCGATATAATAACACAATAGTGGAATCGCTATACGCCGTAGGATTTTTTTTAGGTTTGATTTGAATGTATTGTAATTATGCCGGTTTTTTGGCTTGCGCTTGTTACGTTTCCCGCGTTTCATATTATTGCGCAATGATTTATTATAACATGATCGCGCGGCATTTGTATCCAATACAAAACACGTTTAAAAGTGATACAATGATGAAATTTACATTTACAATATAAATAAAAAAAATGTACTCACTTAAATCGCACCTTACCGCCAAATACCAGGGCCATCTCGTTGTGGATCACATCACGCCATTGTTGACTTCAAATTCTATCCGTCCATCCTCTATACTCGTTCGTAAGTGGGACGAGAAGGAACAACCGGGTATAAGGGACGACAGAAGTTAAGATAAGGTACGGGAACCTACATCCTAAAAAAGAGAAAAGACAGACACACGACCCAAGCAGATGTTCTCGGTTTCAGGTTTCGTAGTCTAATGGCGTCGTATCACACCGCGCACTTGCGCCATTCACTCCGCGCGGGCGCGACTTGGAGACGACGGAAATTGACCGGTTAATTAAAAAATATTTGCGGGAATTTATTTACATATTTAACAATGTACATTGCCAAATTTGGAATGTAACACGCTAACCTACGGCAGTGGCATTTAATAGTTCTGAAATTAATTATAGAACTTTTATTTTACGCACACGAGTGCAACGGTGAAAGGTATAATGGCAACTATACGACGGCATACAAGTGGAATGGATTAATATCACCGTCTTTTCATTCTTACCATACAACGCAGTTAAAAGTTAAATTTCGACTTTTCTAATTTTTTTTTTTTTAAAGCAATAAAATTGAAATATTCTGATTAAGATAAAGACACCAGTAGTTGACCGTTTAAGAGAGCTGCTAGACAGTATTAGTGTGTGTGTGTGTGCACCTTAAATTATCTTAAAACCACGAAATGAATGTTTTAAACAACCAAGTACCACTTCAAAGTTAAGGAATAAGTACTATTTAAAAAAACCTGTAAGATAAGTAAAATAATAATTAGCTAACTTTGCTAATGAACCAGTAGTTGACCATTAACTGTTGTGCTTTCGCGCGTTTCCTACTATTGCGCAATTGTTTAATATAACGTACAATTACGCGGCAAATTATGCGCCATCTTGTATCAATGCAATGGTCAAATTTTATGCACAATGTAATTAAAAGCAATGTACTCACTTAAATCGCACCTTACAGCCAAATCTCAAGGCCATCATATTTTGTGGGTCACATCACGCCATTGCTGAGTCAGATTCCAATCCGTTCTAAACCACTTTTCCCCTCGTACAGGAATGAAGGAATACCAGGTAGAGGTACCACAGAAGGGGGAAGATAAAGGAACCTACATCCTAAAAAAAGAAAAGACACACACACAACACCGGTAGAAGTTCTTCGCTTCAAGTCTCGTAGCTTAATGGCGTCCTTTCACACGCTCCGCACCCGCCTATTCTTTTGCGCAAACGCAACTGTCCGGAATGACGGAAATAGACAAGTTCATTTAAAAATATCCTCGGGAACTACCTTATAATTTATACTTAATCTAAATGTGATACATAACCGATTTTTGACATGTAGCATAATAAAAAATAAAAAATCAGTAGTTAATCTTGTGTTGTACCAGTAGTTGACCAGATGGAAGAAGGAAAACAAAGTAGAAATTTATTTTAAAAATTAAAATAAACCAACCAATAGAACCACCCAAAATAGTTTGATATTATAAATATTCATTAAATTATTTACAGTTCATTGTACATTTTACAAATTTCCAGCAAAAAAAACATAAAATAAAACAATATAGGCCTGAGATTAACTTATTTGGTTTTCAGTCTCAAAGAAAATCTAACTCTCGAACGGAATAGACATTACGGGTCTTACTTGTTCTTCGTGGCTCGTTAATCTGACCTAGTATGGATGCCCAAGGGTAATCGAACACATCAGGTCTTTCTGGCCACTTTCACAACCGCCCACATTTCTTCATTGGAGTTACAGAGGCTCCGTCTTTATCTAGCTTTTCAATTTTCCCTGGAAAGAATGAACCTTCGTACTTGAAAACAACATATTCACCGACATATTTTATCACAGGTTTCCAGTTGTGATCTTCATCAGAACTCTCTTCCTTCGTCAATTCAGATGCAACGCTCTCTCTGGAGGAAACTGCAACATCTGAGTCAGAACTGAACCTTTCTTTTTGCCTGTTTTAATTTCCGCTTCAAATCTCTCTCTTCCTTTTTCATTTTGTCTGACAAGCTCTTTTTATCTTCAGCTGTTCTTGTTTTTTTTCATTTTTTTTATAAAATATTCCTGACATACTTTGCTAGACACAATGGTAGACATTCTTTCTTTATGGAATTTTTTTGATTTATTATTCTGAGTTGCTGATGCCGGGAAATAAAAGTGTCTCTTAAAGGGGGATGGTATCCCATGAGAAGGTCCAGCTACAACACTTACAGCGCTACCAGGTACACCATCTGACATTTCCTCTTCATTGCTGACAGTCGAAATTGGAACTTCGCTGGGTGGTATAACAGAGAACTGCTGTTTGAAGCAATGATTTTTCAATGGATGGATCTAGCAGTGTTAGTGGTGCTAGCTGTTGTGACTGCCTTGGTTCAGCTTGAATCTCTGGTGGAAGAATGTTGAGATTGGAAAAATCTCGAAAATCTCCTAGGTCGGTTGGAAGAAAATCGGCATGCTCTATAGTCAGCTCATGCAAAGTGCGTGCTTCCCCACAAGGCTCTAAACCAGAAACGAGTCGATTAAGCTTCGTTTTCATGCTCTTGCACGACGCAAAAAGGGAAGTATCATGTTGATCTCCTGACCATGTGTCCAATTCTAGTGCTTCACGAAAAGCTTGCAACTTTTCTACGTCAATATTTTCGTTAAGAAAACGAAGACCGAAACTTAAATCTATCATCTGCTGCTTCTCTGGATGGCTGTCGATCTGTTCTCCTAATTGCTGTCAAGGTACCTAAACTGCCTGTGGATCGCACGGGTAAAGGCCACATTTACGAAAACCTTTTGATAGAATCGATTCCGTGACATTTTCTTGGATAACTTCTCGTAGCAGCAACAGCTTTGCGAAGTCCCGTTTCTGTAAGAGAGGACACTCTTCTTTTGTAATATTTTCAATTCTCCATTGGTGAACTTTTTTTCTCCATCCCTCTTTGACGGTTCTAAACACAGAAACATTAATCGGTTTTAGGATGTGGGTGGCGTTGGGATACAACGCTCCTAAAATAATTTTTTTACTGTCGCAAAATTGTCTGGTTTGTAGGCTCAGGGACATTGGACATTGGACCACCGACTGACCTTGTTGTACCACGCGCTCGGGTTCTTAGTTCGGAAAAATTAGGCAGATCCAAAAATGTTTCGACACGCACACCGCCGCGTAGCACGAAAATGAGACTTTTCAGAAAAACCCGATTTTATCTCGAAGCATCCCTTTGACGCCACCAAAACCCGCCTACGCAACGTACGTCGACGTCCCTCACCAGACTCTAACACTCCCGAATTTTTACCACCTAGGCCCTCGAAAGAGATACGCGAAAAGCGATCGATTTGCACCTCTCAACTTTAGCACAAAGTCACGCTATCAAGATTTATAGTATTTAGACTAGAAACGCCTTCGGCAGTAGGTTAGGCGTCAAAATTCCATTCCGCCCATGATCCCATGTAACCTCTCACGGAACCACCTCACTGAGTTGGTCGCATTAAGACCACTCCGGCTTGGTAGACCTTGTCAAAATCACCTGGGAGAGTCGATCAGATCACGGCCACGTGGCCCTAGTAGACTGTTTAAATCAATTCGGGGAGTCGATTGGATCAAGACCACTTCGCCCAAGTAGACTTTGTCGAAATCACTCCTGGTAGTTGATCGGATCAAGACCACTTCGCCCAAATAGACTTTGCCGAAATCACTTCGAAGTGTCGATCGGATCAAGATCACTCCGCCCAAGTAGACTTTGTCGAAATCACTTCGAAGTGTCGATCGGAGCAAGACCACTTCGCCAAAGTAGACTGTCGAAATCACTTTGAAGTGTCGATCGGATCAAGACCACTTCGCCCAAGTAGACTTTGTCGAAATCACTTCGAAGTGTCGATCGGAGCGAGACCACTTCGCCCAAGTAAACTTTGTCGAAATCACTTTGAAGTGTCGATGGGATCAAGACCACTTCGTCAAAGTAGACTGTCGAAATCACTTTGACGTGTCGATCGGATCAAGACCACTTCGCCCAAGTAGACTTTGCCGAAATCACTTCGAAGTGTCGATCGGATCAAAACCACTTCGCCCAAGCAGACGTTGCCGAAATCATTTCGAAGTGTCAATCGGATCTAGGCCATTTCGCCAAAGCAGACTGTTGAAATCACTTTGAAGTGTCGCTCGGATCTAGAGCACTTCGCTGAAGTACACTTTGCCGAAATCACTTCGAAGTGTCGACCGGATGTAGGCCATTTTGCCAAAGCAGACTGTCGAAATCACTTCGAAGTGTCGATCGGATCTAGGCCATTTCGCCAAAGTAGACTGTTGAAATCACTTCGAAGTGTCGCTCGGATCTAGAGCACTTAGCTCAAGTACACTTTGCCAAAATCACTTCGAAGTGTCGATCAGATGTAGGCCATTTCGCCATAGCAGACTGTCGAAATCACTTCGAAGTGTCGATCGGATCCAGTCCATTTCGCCAAAACAGACTGTCGAAATCACTTCAAAGAGTCAACCGGATCAAGAACACTTCGCCCAAGCGGACTTTGTAGAAATCACTTCTGGGAGCCGATTGGATCAAGATCACTCCGTTCAAATAGACTTTGTCAAAATTACTCCTGGGAGTCAATCGAATAAAGATCACTTCGCCCGAGTAGACGTTGCCGAAATCACTTCGAAGTGTCGATCGGATCAAGACCACTTCGTCCAAGTGGACTATGCCGAAATCACTTTGAAGTGTCGATCGGACCAAGAGCACTTCGCCCAAGTAAACTTTGTCAAAACCACTTAGTGGGAGTCGACCGGACCAAGATCGCTTTGCTCTAGTAGACTTTGTCGAAATCACTTCGGAGAGTCAACCAGATCAAGACCACTTCGCCCTAGCGGGCTTTGCCGCAATCATTGTCGAAATCATTGCCGAAACCATTGCCGAAACCATTGCCAAAACCATTGCCAAAACCATTGCCGAAATCATTGCCGAAATCATTGCCGAAATCATTGCCGAGGGTCGATCGAACCAAGACCACTTTGTCTTAATGACCTTGTTAAAATCACTGTGGAGGATCGATTCGATCAGACTAAGTGTACTTCTTCCTAGTAGTCTCTGTCGAAATCGTTTCGGGGAGTTGATTGGATAAGATCACTTCGCTCTAGTAGACTTCGTGGAAATCACTTCGGAAAGTCGATCAAATCAAGACCACTTCGCCGTAGTAGTATTTGTCGAAATCACTTCGGAGGGTCGATCGGATCAAGATCACTTCGCCCTAGTAGCCTTTGACGAAATCACTCAGGGAAGTCGATGGGATAAAGATCATTTTGCTCTAGTACACTTTGTCGAAACCACTTAGGGGGAGTCTCTTAGGGGAGTCTCTTAGGGGAGTCACTTAGGGGGAGTCAGTTAGGGGGAGTCACTTAGGGAGTCAGTTGGGGAGTTACTTAGGGAAGTCACTTGGGGAGTCACTTAGGGAGTCACTTAGGGGGAGTCACTTAGGGGAGTCACTTAGGGGGAGTCACTTAGGAGGAGTCACTTAGGGGGAGTCACTTAGGGGGAGTCACGTAAAGGGAGTCACGTAAAGGGAGTCACGTAAAGGGAGTTACGTAAGGGGAGTCACTTAGGGGGAGCCACTTGGAGAGAAAAAGCAAAAAGCAAATAGCATGTTAGAGTAAGTTTAAAAATTCTTCTAAATATGTTCGAGTGTGCAAACTAAAGTGGCAACTTTGTTAAGTTTTTTGCACGTAGAAGTTTTGTGAGTGGCTAAATAAAGAAGCAACTGTATTTATATTTGTGATTAGAAATATTAAAGTAGAAAATGCGTACGAATTTCTGCTAATGGTTCTATATTTATGACTTTTGATGTATTATAAAGTGAAAGTTATTGAGTATATGTATTCTTTTAAAGCGGATAATGAAATAAAGCTAATCTTACTGGAGCTTTCCATATACAGGATATATTGTATGTTAAATAACTGAATAGATTGTAGTCTACTTTTGGAATGTATTCTGTGTATGTAATATATGCTGTACATGTAATATAAGCTGTGTATGATATATATTCTGTGTATGATATATATTCTGTGTATGATATATATTGTGTGTATGTAGTTTATGTAAGATATGCAAAACATGTATAATATATAATATATTTAATTTGTTTTATAATTCTCATATGCCAAAGTTGTCGGAATGAGGTGATTGGTTTAGTTTAATGTACGTGCAATAAATGTACCGAGGATATATTCGGATACCTGTGTATGCTAATTCGTGTAGCAATAAACCTTTTTTTTTCAATATTAATAAACAGCCTTCTTTATATTTTCGACATATGATGTTGGTTAAAAGTAGTAAGTTATAAAAGTGCTGAAAGCAACCGTTGGATAAAGCATCAGGTGAAATGTTAACAATACCTTCAATAGTATATCGCAGGTTAAATTGGCAAGCGACTGAAATATCACCGTGTTTCTAAACGCAAGCGAGACGGACGTTTAGGTTTTGCGTTTGTAGAAGCTGTAAATGGTTAAACAAAGAAGTATGAGTTTAATATAACCTCATTAAAATTGATATGTTTTGAAATGTCTCTTTTAACATATAGCGAACGAAAATAGATACAAAGCTGTGTTCAGAGTTATATTATGTAACGGCCTAATAAATTGAAGGAACAATAAAAATTATAAAACGAAGTTGAACCCAACTGTTGTACTCGCAGTGCACAGGTATAATTAGAATTGAAGGCATGATTTTAGTCGAACTGAAAATTTCCATGTACGTTTTAGATGTTTGACATTGGCTTATGAACAAATATGAAAATCAAGGGTATAAGTTATTAACAGTAATGTATGATGTATAATTTGTTACGTTTTCTTCCTTTCAGCGTACTTAAATTGTAGTTAATTATTAGCTACGATAAAATTAAAGTTTACACGCGGTTTGATATCAACTTTTTAATATAAGTACTTATAAATGTTACAAATATATTGTTACAAAATCCAGACTTTAAAAATATGCTTTAGGTTTTAATGTTAATTAGTCGGTACCTTGTTTCAAACACCTGTTTTGATACGGCACTATAGCGTGTAATAACTTCTTATAATACCCAATCCTAAAGACTCGTGGAAATAATGGATCGTACTTATTTGATAAAGCTTTCTTCGAGTTTCTAATCAAACTGGTGTGTTGGATAACGCTGATTAGATTTAATTCTTGCAAACAACGTTTTCAATTTGATTCTGCAGCTCGTGCTTTTAATACATTCTCTGGATTGCTCATTTTATTACTACAAGAACGATCTCGTGCTTTTAATATATTTTCTGGATTGCTCATTTTATTACTACAAGAGCGATGCATATTTGTTGTTAACAAGAAGTGAATATCTGGGATGCATCGGTAAGGTCTTTCGCGTTTATCAATAGTAATAAGATTCCCATTTTAGCTCTTTGACAGGGGCCTAATGATTTTCCTACGGTTGGCCAGATCGCTTTTTATGGATGACCTGACTAATCTTTGGACTTAGATTACTGTTCTGGAGTGTAGACTGCCGTTACAATTACGATAGCAACATGGATGTTACCGATCACCGTGGTGTTGCTGTATTGATCCACCACCAATAGCTTGCAAGATATAGGTTCCGACCCATAGAGGTATGTGACTTTGTTTTTGGTACATAGCAAGTAATAAATCCAACTTGCATTGATATACGAACTAAGCACTTTTTCTTTGTTTAATAAAGACCGCACTCGGTAATTAGCTGTACTAGTGTTCCTTGTTATGCTAAAATATTCCTTTTAATAACCATATTTTTTTAAATATTTGAACACAGTAGAATCCATACTACTGGATTACCTATTTATCTTTTCTTATAAGCTGTTTGCTTTATGTTGAATTGGTGTGTGAGGAAACGTTTCTGCTACTCCCCAATATTACCTCACTTTGTAATCAAAATTTTCTTTTTTTGTAATGCTTTTATCGTGATTATAATATATAGTTTATCCAAAATAGTTTTCTTACATCTACAAAGTACTGAATAATTTATGCTATGTTTACTAATTTTTTTCAGGTTTGTAACTATTTTTCTTACAGGTACTGTTTCTAACTCCTTACCGCCGTATACCTTATATGTCAGTTGATTTTCTACACCCACCCTAATCTCCGATTGAGCCCGGTCATTCCGTGATTTTTTAGTGTTACGCACGGCTCCACACGAGTCAACGTAACAAATTCGCTGCAGAATTATGGTAAAACCCCGTTAAATAAATAACGATAAAGCCACGTTAATGTTATAGACTATTTGTATTCTTTAAAGCGCACATTATTTAAATTGGGTATAAAATTACTACAGCTTTCTATATATAGCGAATGTTTTATGTTACATAAAGGAAAACATTGAATTCTATTATTTGAATATAGTCTGTGTAATAATGTGTTGTTGACGTCACCCGAAGTAATTGTACAAAATTGAATAAAAGTTTTAAGGAAATACTGTAGTACCTGTTTGCAATTGTTAATAATTCTGGGTTTAGGATACTGATAGTGTTTATTGATGTAAGTTGCAATAGTTTTATAGGTGTTATAAGAACCGTGGAAACTAACTCGATCTTCCTTCTTTCTCGTAGCAACGCGCTTAGTGGTTTGAATTGAAAACGTTCATAGCATATTACTTAATGCATAAGCCAACACGTCACAACAGTTTGGAGAATTCCAGGAAACGACAAATATAGTGATTAATTATTTTATAAATAAATAAATAAATAGCACGTGTATATTAGAAAGTTATGGTTTTGTATAATAATAATATACATTTTTCGGTAATAATAAGGCGTATTAGATGAATTGTATTTTTTAATTTAAGAAATTGAATGAAAACGTTTCCTAATTGATTTTGAAGCTACACGCGCGTGCGTATGATGCGGTGTTTGTCACTTGGGGACGTAACTTGAATTAATTATACAGATGGTAAATACTGTTTGAAGAAAATACCATAGCACCTGCTTGCAAATGGTTATCATTTCAAGTTCGGTGAT
Source organism: Platerodrilus igneus (assembly GCA_036346225.1). Lineage (NCBI taxonomy): Eukaryota > Metazoa > Arthropoda > Insecta > Coleoptera > Lycidae > Platerodrilus > Platerodrilus igneus. The sequence continues at coordinate 5,120 of JARFIW010000598.1, read as the reverse complement.
ATGTATAGTGTGAATAGATGTATATTATAAATATTTAAGAGGCCTAACCCCAATTTTGGAATGCAATTTCAGCTTCCAATTTTGTCACGCCGATGCGTTTTAAGATTGTTTAATTTTAAACGACCGAACCTTTCCTAAATCATAAGCGACCGCTTTTGTTTTAACAACTTTGAAAATTCCAAGAATAGGTAAACGTCAGGAATGGTATTTTAGTTTACATGGCTTACAATTTAATAATGAAATAGCGGAGTAAAGCGTATGAAAAAATGTTCTGGTCCTTTTGATACATATTGTTGAATTAAATAAATGCTGTTGTTTATAAAGTTGACGGAAAAATTAAAAAAAGTAAATTGAATTGAGAATTGAACCATTAAACCTACGAATGGCAGCCAGACATCTTAGCATCGCGCTATGTAGGTGACAGTTTATGGAAATCGATTAGTAGTATACTTTTAGTTAGTGTCAATTACAATCAATTACTATCAATTACTTAGAAATTTAGCGAGCCATACACGAAATACACCGAATTCTGAGCAAATCACGGTCTTATGAAAATGCTCGGGTATCATCGTATAGTCACGACAAAGTTAAAAGTCGTATTGTTTCGACGAAAAAGGTCCTTGCATATTAAAAAGAAGTAGGTTTGTATAATATGAATCAATTTGCGGTGTCTATGACACGAATTTGATCAATTGCGGGTGTAAATTCGAGAAAATCGTTTATTAGTGTAAAATGACAGATCGTGAAACTACCTATTCGTTTGGTTCCGGCGATCCTCGCAAGCTGATTTTGACGTTTGTCGAATAAATTATACAATTTGTAATAAGTGTTTTAAGAAAAACTGCAGTGCTAGCTTGTAAATTGTTAATGATTCAGGTTTTAGGAAACGGAGAGCGTCGTTTGGTATAATTTAGATATTTTTAGCGGTCCAATACAATTTTTGGAAACCAAGTCGTTGCTTGTTCTTTCTCGAACCAACGGAAAAGGATGTATTGCTAACCTCGTTGCACGGCTCGTTCGGCTTTTGAGATCGGGCATTTCTCGAGGATCCAAGCTTTTTTCTCACGTAAGGCGATTATGTCGCTGCAGATTAATCTTTTCCCGGAAAACCCTTATTACTCCTTTAGTAATCGGTTTTCCGCGATAAAAATCGGCCTATGCAACGCACGCAAAAATTCTCCGCCGAACCCACATTCTCCGCCGAACCCACATTCTCTCTTTCCCGAACTCAGCTTCCCCTCGGAGGAGATACGCAATTAGCGATCTATTCGCACCTCTCAACTTTAACACAAAGACGGGTTATCACGTTTTAATTTAAGGGGATTAGTTTCTCCATTTTTGACTATTTTGCTGAATGACTTTCTACACTTACCATTTAATTCTCTTTGATAAAGCGTTTCACATTTTTTCAAAAATACATGTTTAAAATCGGAATACGATTTTAAAAGTATTCTGTTTTTAAGAACATTATAAACCCGATGAGTGCTATTCATTGTAACATAGTGGACGAGGTATACTTGCATTATCTTTTGAACACCAAGTCTTCTTTACTTTTGAGACGACGTCAAATTTATATTATTTCTAGTTGCTTGAAAAATGTTGTTGTCTTCTACAACGTCTGGTCTTTCATCATGCTTTTCTGGTAATCCATAAATAATTAAGTTGTTTCACGTTTAATTCGTTCTTGTGTTTCTCGGACAACCGCTTCAAATGATTCAGGAGACAACTGTGAATGTTGAACAGATTGCGTTTCCAAATTTTCCAATCTAGTTAGTACAGAATTCAGCATCTTTTTCAGTTCTGTTAATTGATCAACGGTGTTGTTACAAACATTACAAAAGATCTTAACGCCTGTAGTTCGTTGGCGTGTAATACGTTTGGATCATAACAAATAGGTTAGAAATTGATAAATGATAGAAATATAAATTATTCAACGCATGCGTATTGCAATGCAATTCTTCCGCGTGTTAACACTCGTATATTCGCATTCGCAAGAAAATCAACTGAAAGTTTTTAGTGCGAATTTCGCAAATTCCCTAAAAGAAAATATTGGGGACCACCTTAAACGTAAAGACGCTCAGGGTTGCTATAAATCATAAATTGAAGCAAAGAACATTTGTATTAATAACTGATCTTTAGTTAATAACGCTTAACAATTGTCTAATAATAAGACACGTGATGAATACCCACACAAGGGGTTCATTCGCATGCATTTTATGTGATTATACCTCGTCTCAGCAAAGTAATTTAGAAAGACATTTTCGGTCGCATACCAACGAACATCCATTCGCATGCAATTTGTGTAATTATACCGCTTCACGAAAATGTAATTTAAAAACTCATTTTTGGTCGCATACTAACGAACGGCCATTCACATGCAATTTGTGTAATTATACCACAACGCAAAAAAGTTATTTACGAGCGCATTTTCGGACGCATACTAACGAACGTCCATTCGCATGCAATTTGTGTAATTATACCGCATCACAAAAAAGTTGTTTAAAAACGCATTTTCGGACGCATACTAACGAACGTCCATTCGCATGCTCTTTGTGTAATTATACTGCATCACAAAAAAGTTGTTTAAAAACGCATTTTCGGTCGCATACTAACGAACGCCCATTCGCATGCAATTTGTGTGATTATACTGCATCGCAAAAAAGGTATTTACAACTACATTTTCGATCGCATTTTAACGAACGTCCATTGACATGCAATTTGTGTGATTTTGCCACACCATATAAAAGTAGGCTACAAACACATTGTTGGTCGCATTTTAATGAACGTCTATTCGCATGCAATTTGTGTAATTATACCGCATCACAAAAAAGGAGTTTAATAACACATTATCGGTCGCATACTAACGAACGTCCATTTGCATGCAATTTGTGTAATTATACCGCATCACAAAAAAGCAGTTTAAAAACACATTTTCTGTCGCATACTAACGAACGTCCATTCGCATGCATTTTATGTGATTATACTGCATCTCAGCAAAGTAATTTAAAAAGACATTTTCGGTCGCATACTAACGAACATACATTCGCATGCAATTTGTGTAATTATACCACTTCACAAAAAAGCAGTTTAAAAAGGCATTTTCGTTCGCATACTAACGAACATCCATTCGCATGCAATTTGTGTAATTATACCGCATCACAAAAAAGTTGTTTAAAAACGCATTTTCGGACGCATACTAACGAACGTCCATTCGCATGCTCTTTGTGTAATTATACTGCATTACAAAAAAGTTGTTTAAAAACGCATTTTCGGTCGCATACTAACGAACGCCCATTCGCATGCAATTTGTGTGATTATAGTGCATCGCAAAAAAGGTATTTACAACTACATTTTCGATCGCATATTAACGAACGTCCATTGGCATGCAATTTGTGTGATTTTGCGACACCATATAAAAGTAGGTTACAAACACATTGTTGGTCGCATTTTAATGAACGTCCATTCGCATGCAATTTGTGTAATTATACCGCATCACAAAAAAGCAGTTTAAAAACGCATTTACGTTCGCATACTAACGAACATCTATTCGCATGCAATTTTGTGTAATTATACCGTATCACAAAAGAGTTGTTTAAAAACGCATTTTCGGTCGCATACTAACGAACGTCCATTCGCATGCAATTTGTGTGATTTTACCACACCATATAAAAGATATTTACAAACACATTGTCAGTCGCGTACTAACGAACATTCAATTGCATGCAACTTGTGTAATTATACCGCATCGCAAAAAAGTCATTTACCAGAACATTTTCTGTCGCATACTAACGAACGTCTATTCCTATTCAATTTGCGTAATTATACGCTTCGCAAAAAAGTCGTTTACAAAGACATATGTGGTCGCATTTTAATGAAAGTCCATTTGCATGCAATTTGTGTACTTATACTGCATCAGAAAAAGTACTTTACAAAAACAGTTGTGGTGGCATTCCGTATCAGAAAAAGGTATCTTACAAAAACATATGCGTTCGCATACCAACGAACGTCCATTTACATGCAATTTGTGTAATTATTCCGCGGCACAAAAAATTTCTTTACAACTATATATGCGATCGCATACCAACGAACGTCCATTCGCTTGCAATTTGTGTAATTATTCTGCAATGTCTAAAAGTGCCTTGGAAATGCATATCTCCACATATATTAAGCAACCACAATTCGTATACAATTTGTGTGATCATTCAGTATCACTAAAAAGCAAGTTAAAGGAATATTGGCTGTTGCATACCAACGATCCTCCATTTGCCTGCAATTAATATAATTACTCGGCTTTATGAAAAAGTAATTTACAAACTAATATGCAATCCCATACTAATGAGCGTCCATTGTCATTCAATTTTTGTAATCATTCTGAATCCCATAAAGCTGTGCTGAAAGTTCGTACATTCCCGCATGCTAACAAACAATCGTTCGTATACGATTTGTGTGATGTTATCACATCACAAAGAGTACTCTAAAAAAATCATTTCATGTCATATACTTAGAAGTATCCATTTCGTTGTTATTTCTGTAATTATTGCGCATTACAAAAAAACTTCATATACGGTCACATGTTAATGTACGTTCATTAGAATGCAATTTGTGCAATTAGTTTACTTCGCAAAAATTGCTTTACAAATAAATATGCGGTTGCATACTACGCAGCGTTCAATTGTATCCAATTTGTGTAATTATTACGCAATACACAGAAGTAATTTAAAAATACATTTGTGGTTACATACTAACGAACATCTATTTGTATGCAATGTGTGTAATTATTCCGAAACACATAAAATCACTTTACAAACACATTTGCGGTCACATACTAACGAGCGTCCATTCGCTAGCAAATTGTGTAATTATTCTGCGTCACAAAAAATTACGTTACAACTACGTACGCGGTCGCATAGTAACGAACATTCATTCGTATGCAATTTGTGCAATTATTCAACATCACATAGAAGTAATTTACTAAGACATGCGGTCGCATACCAACGAACGTCCGTTTTATGTGCAATTTGTGTAATTATTCTAAATTAGAAAAATTTGATTTACACGCACGTTCATTTGAATACAGTTAGTGGAATTACTTCACATGGCGAAATATTGTTTTAGGAATA
>JARFIW010000597.1:0-28285 GCA_036346225.1 Platerodrilus igneus | reverse complement strand
AGAAAAAATGTTCGAAATACTCAAAAGATTGGAATGAACTTTAGGAATAGACGGATAGTACATGACTTATAGAAAGAAACAGCGGTAATAAAACTAGAGCAGGAACGTGGAGAAGTAAATATTAGTAAAGAGGTGAGACAGGGATATGCCTTATCCTCATTAATTTTTAACTTGTATATTTAAGAGGCAATGAATACTGTCAAATGCAGGAAGACATTTGGAATTACTATGCAGGGACAAAAAATTGATATGTTTAGTTTTGCAGATGATATAGCGGTATTATTATCTAGCAAGGAAGAATTAGAAGCTGCTCTTAATGAAATGGAAACGGTTCTAACAGAGAGATGCGGTATGCAAATTAACAAAAATAAAGCTAAAGTACTAGTGTGCAAAAGAATGGAAAATAAATCAAAAACAAAAGTAGAAATAGGGAACAAGAACTTACAAGAGGTTAAGGATTTCTGCTACCTATTAAACCAATAGAAGCTTTTGAAATGTGGTGCTACAGACGTATGATGAAGATATCCTGAACAGACAAAGTTAAGAACAAAGAGGTACTAAAAATGGTAGGAAAAAGAAATATGTGGAAAACGGTCAAAAATAGGAGAGCTATCATAATAGGCCATATACTACGGCATGAGGGAATAGTGCGGAATATATTAGAAGCGCAGATAGGAAAAAGAGAAGTAGCGGTAGATCTAGGTTAGACTACTGCACACAGATAGTGAAAGATGTAGGCTGTAAGAATTTCAGGGAAATGTGTAGGCTAGTTCAAAATAGAGATCAATGGAGGTACGCATCCAACCAGTCCCAAGATGGATGAACTAATGACAAAAATAACTGTACTTAAACATGGTGATAATTATAAGCAACTACAAGTATTGGTTGGGCGATATTCTCGAATAATGTTAATTGTGTGAAAGGATTTACTGGAAAACTATTAATTTGGCAAAGGTCTAAGTGGTGGGGGATCTTGGCAGCCACAGGCTGCTTAACCTCCTTCATATAGCGTTCATTTACATTTTCAATGCTCCACCCGAAGGTATTACATTGGCCAGGAGACGAGTTTTTTGTTGCCTGAAAATTTATAATTTTGCCAAACCCTTGTCGTTCCAGGCTAGGTAGAAATCTTTAACGTGCGTGACAACGCTCACACACGGTAACTCCATTTAACCTCTTATCCGAACGAGGGCGTAATTTGTGTGAAAAATGCTCACCTGCCATTTTTCAAGCAGTCGCCCGTGTCGGGATTTGAAACCATCACCTTGAGATCCGTAGTCTTATGCTTACTACATTGATCCACGGCGACGCCTTTCCTTCATATACCACTGAATCTTGGTGAAATAAGGCATATAATTAGAAAACAATAGAATGGGAATCGAACTGTATATAAGCTGTGTGGTAATTTCAGGGAACTGTGTAGGCTAACTCAGAATATAAATAAGTGGAGGTTCGTGTCCAACCAGTTTTGAGACGGAAACCTAGTGACGAAGAAGTTAGCACAGATAAATCTGATGATTATTATAAACAACTACAAATGTTGGTTGTGAAATATCTGCAACTAATGTTAACTGTGTGAAAAGATATATTGGAAAAAATATGAAATCGGCAAATGTTCAAGTGCTAAGGGTACTTGGCAGCCACAGGCTGCTTATCCCCTTCACAACCACTGATAGTCGGAGAAATAGGGTATATACAGTATTGCCCGAAATAAACAGTACTGAAACTAAGTTGGCGGTGTTTTTATGCGTGCGCTGTCACACTCAAGTTAGCTAGTATAGACCTGTCAAGTAAACCTCAAACAAGTAATTAGTAGGGCCTAATTGTTAAAAATGGTGTTAAGTACAGAGGAGAAAGTGTTTCTGGTAGAGCATTATTTTCGTTCATACGGAATCGGCCGACGTAATGGTGCAAGTTTGCTATACGTGTCTGATCAATTCACACAAAGGTTTAATAAACGTTCTCCAAGTAATGCTGTAATTTTGAAGGTTATTGAAAAGTTTAGAAATACAGGTAGTGTATTGTGCCAACGAAAAGGAAACTCGGGCGTCCCAGGACAGTTAACAACAACAATAACCATGAACGTGTTTTTGAGCAAATCTTAGAAAATCCGAAAGTCAGCCAGGCAAGGACAGCGTTACAACTTGATTTAAAAGAACTTCCTTTCAAAGAATCCTGAAGGAGCTGGGTACATTTTCGTATGTGATTCAGGTACATCAACAACTACATCCTCGGATTATCGCAGTAGAGTGGAATATTGCGCCAGAATTCTCGCGTTACAGTATGAAAATCCTGAATTTTTGAAAAATGTTTGGTTTTCAGACGAAGCACATTTTCACTTGTCAGGCTATGTGAATCGTCGCACAAATCGATTTCTGGGCTTTGCCAGACCCGATGAGGTCCAAGAGGTTCCTTTACATAGTGAAAAAGTGAGTGTCTGGTGTGCTGTTTCCGGACACGGAATCATTGGTCCGTACTTTATCGAAGAGAATGGTAGGCAAGTCACACTTAATCAACAGAGGTACAGACAAATTTTAACACGATTTATCCCTGATCTACGTCAATTCTGTCGTGCACGTAACTTGGCATTTCGAAACCAATTTTTTCAGCAGGACGGGGCAACTTGCCATACTGCTGCCGCAATTCGTCAATTTCTTCAAGAACATTTTCCAAGCAAATTCATATCACGATTTACTGACTTCCCTTATCCTTCACATTCTCCAGACCTCACACCTCCAGACGCATACATTTGGGGCATGGCTAAAAATGCCGTTTTCAAACGGACACCACAAACCATCGATGAATTAAAGGATGCCGTTAGAGTCTTCTTCGCAGTCCTGAGACAACCCTTATTCAATAACATGACCAGAAACTTAGAACATCGTTATGAAGTCTGTCTCGAACGAGGAGGTGCACATTTAGAACATATAATAAAGTGTCAATAATATGTATTTTTTAAATATACAAAACAATTACAATTTCAGTACTGTTTATTTTGGGCAATACTGTATTTGTAAAACTATAGAGGGCAGTAAGAAAAGCAGACAGAAAAACGGTAGCAGCGTTTTGGAATGTTGTGCTTCAGATGTATGAGGATGATAGCATGGACAGACAAAGTTAATAACAAATAGGTTATAGAAATAGTAGGAGAATAAAGATATCTGTGGAAAAAAAATAGAAGAAATAGAAGAGCAGAGTACATTCTTAGGAATTTTTGAGGAATAGTATGGGGTATATTACAAGCAGACATAGGAAAATGAAGTTAGATGTAGACCTAGATCAGATAGTGATGGATGCAGACTGCAAATTTTAAGGAAATATGTAGGTTAGTTTAGAATAGGAAACAATGAAGGTACGCGTCTAACCAGTTCCAGGACTATGTAGACAAAATTAACTACACTCGTGTTAGGAAGTTTTAAAACAAATCTTTTTCAATATGGACATTATTAAAATTTATGAAGCCTCGTTGGCAATCGTTGTATTGTTTAGAAGCAGCAATTTTCTAGAAAAATATTCATTATTATTTTAACCTCTTTGGGAGGTATGAATAATGTGGGAATGTCATCTTTTTTTAGCCCTCTTTTTGTTCCTGGAACTACAAAATGCTTGTGACACAAAATAACGTGTGTATCCATCATTAATGTCCAATTGGATTAATTCTTGCAAATTTACACTTTGTATCCACTTTCAGCACATGCTTCCATCTTTTGGAAACCGATGTCTCTTACTCAAAGTATCGCTGCATTTGTTTTTATAAACTCGACAAGTAGCGGGCATTATAGTGAATTTTCCTGTATATGAAAGAGAAGAGTTATGTAGAAAAGGTAATCAAATGTCTAATTTAATTTATCGAATGCCTTCTTAGTGTATCAGTTCCGATTTCAAAGTTTATATAACACATTCATTTGGTATTATCACTTTTAGAATTAATTTTGGTTTAGCGCCATAAATTATGTTGTAGCTAAAGCAAAATTTCAATTTAAATCAGGAAATGAACTAGTAGATAACAAAACACGGTTACGGGTTATAATAAACTACTTCTTGTATTCCATTAATTATCACTAATCCGGCATGAAACCGATAAACTACGGTAGCCGCTGGATATTTCCCTAAATCCGAAATATAGAACGCGTTATAATTGGTTTTATACTTCATATTAAAGTAAACCCCTGGAAATTTATTTCAACGGGAATTTTATCTATACTTCTATTATTCCAAAATTCCGGTAGTTTATAAATTAAATGTTGTTATAGGACTGCAATTGATTCCGTATATGAACGATAAATTGAGTAGAACATAAAATACCTCAACATCTGAAAAATATTTGTAATAAGCTCTATTCATTTTTTTAAGGACAAACTAGAATTTAATCAAACTATGAGCTGGATCTGCTTATACAGGGTTATTCATTAAGAATGGCAAAAACTAAATTACGATTTAACCTGATGTGCATATACCAATGTCGCTTGTTTAAAAAATACAGGGCATACATTTTAAGCTTAATGTGAGAATAATATTTTTCTATATAAGTATATACAGGGTGTTTCAAAATTGCACGGCACTATTTTAAGGAAGTGTTTTTTAGCAAGGTACAAAAATCGACGAGCCCAAAAAAAACAAATGAAAACGACGATAAAAATTATGTAAGTGTATGTATCCTAAACTAATTTATTCTTTTTACAAATATATTGATGCTAGCTAGTAAGCAAATATTTTATGTATGTGCAGATTTTTTAATTATTGCAATTTATGCCATTTATGAAAATAATTTACTCAGTTACTAAGAGAAATTATTTTTATTACGAGAACTTATTTTTAAAACACGAGAATTTATTTCTAAACAAAAGAACCAGAAAAGACGCATTTATATGTGTAAATTAAGTACAAATTATTACGAATTATTATTAATACGAAGCAAAACAAAACGAAATAAATTTAATTTAGCAAAACTGAAGTATAAAAATAGAACGCTATTAATTTTACCATTTTATGTACAGCAAATACTATCACCGAAAGCTTAATGTATAAAACGCAATTTTTATAACAATTAATTATAAAAATCATTATTTAAAACTTAACCTTCATTGAATTTTATAAATTAAACACTCATTGTCTAAATCATAGAAGCATTTTGTAATAATTATTAGTAAATTAACAAAGCGTGCAAATTTAAAACGCGATTCTTATATACCGGAAACTATCACTGAATAAAACCTATTTAGGAGAATCCAACTTTATAAAGTGTAATTAAATATTTTCAGTACAAAAGCATTCAATTATACAGAAACATTTGCGCAATTTATTCCAACAAAACTAATCACCGAGACTGAAATTACACCATTCAGGAGACTTAAAACTTATAATTAGACAATTATATTGTATAAATTATAAAGGAAACATTGATGCAACTACTGTAACAAAACGATCGACTGAAAACTTGAAACTCAATAATTGGACATTCAAAGTAACGAGATTGTGCAATTGTAACGAAAGTATTTTATACACTTATCAATACAACACCTACGGAGACGAGATAATTATAGTAGACACTTTACTACTCAGCAAGACTGAAGTAAAAAACGTAACTGGCACAAAATGTATAAAGTATAACGCAATTATTGCAAAAGGTTATTAACCACATAAAAACCTTTTAGAAAATTAATACTCGTGACTACTGTAATATCCGCGAAGTATAAAAATACACAAATTCAAGGCTACAACAATTGACCAAACATTATCAAGCAGAAGTTCCTCAATTTAGTTATACACCGTATGACTACGTATAAAAATTAATAAGGCGATTCCTTAGATAACCCAATACAAATTAAACCGGAAAGTAAATCTAAATTTATGCAAAAACTTGATATTAATTAAAACTGAAAGTAACCTTTAATTACTAGAACAACCCTTAATGACCATGAGTTCAGATATGAAGATTTACCTAGGAACCATACCCTAATATAACTGAGATCAAGTCTCCTAGTTAACCTCATTACCGCGTGCAAAATATTTCAAAAAACTTTTTATAAACAAGGACATAACGAACGAAATATTCTACTTTTACGCCTAATAATAAGTAAACTGACCGGATAGCACTAACGCTAATTGCCAGCCGAGACGATTTAGAGCAATGGGATGATTTTAAACGCATATTAATAGCAATTTTGGCGACCAAAGAAACATCAAATGTCTTATCCCCGATCTAATAAACCTTGGAATGGAAATTAAGCAATTCCCATATCAATTCGGAATGAAATGTCAAGACGTACGAAGTATAATTCTAGCAAAAATAAAATCGAAGAACCCGACCAAAATATCCCCTTACTAAAGACAAAACTAAACTGAACACCTACATAAACGCATTACCAAAACGATTATCAGATAAAATAAGATTCCAACATCCCCAAAATTTAGAAGAAGCAATGAATAGAAGAAGAAAACGTTATGTATTATCGAAACAGACTATATAACCCTAACGGAAATAAAAGCTATTCACCAATAAAAACCATACTAGCCGCGAAACCAACATCCACACAACCAAAATTTACTCCATTTAACGCACAAACGAATCAACCGCGAATCAACAACCCAAACTTTAATAATACAAATTTCAATAATCAATTCAGACAATTTTCAAGACCAAAATTCAACTCAAATTTTGCAAAACCCACATTTCCACTAAGATTTAACCAAAACATAAACCAACAAAGACCAGCATTCGGCACAAACCCCATCAGAAACACTCCGATGAAGAAGAAGAATTACAAAAGAATTACACACACTCCAATAGAGACGATGAATCAAATCATTTAGAAACTTACGAACATAACGACCCATGTGAAAACTACGAAGAGGACGACGAAGAAAATGCGTGCTCAAATTTTCAGATAGAGCGATTTATAAACGACCAAACATAATTAATTTAAATAATATTAATCAACAAATATTGCCATACATAGAAATACCCCAAGCAGAACTTAAATTATTAATCGATACCGGATCCTCAAAAACACTAATTAGCCCCGAACCGTAATAAAACATTATTTAGATTTTGTAGAAAGAGAATCCTTTAAAATTAAAACAGCCCATCAAACGACAATACATCAATTCATAGCTAATATACCCCTACCAAAAACTTTCAACGTACAAATGATACATAAATTTTGCATTTTCGAATTTAACGATAGATACGACGGACTAATAGGAATGGACCTTCTAAGAAAATTAAGAGTCAGCATTGATATAAAGACTGTTTATTAAGAACAAAACACGGACAAATCCCCATTAAATTCCAAAATACCCAAACCGATCAAAAATACGCCATAGAACCACGTACAGAGAAATAAATAAAAATTCCAGTATATTCAAAAAACGACGTAAGCATTATAAATCACATAACATTTCAACAAAGAGTAGAACCCCCCACAGCACTAGTACAAATAAAAGACCATTATGCCACTACAACAATTCTAAGCTCGAATAACTACCCCGTAGAACTATCACCGACAAACCCAATTAACGTAAAAGAATTGAACTTTAACGAAATGGAAATAGACGAAAATTTAGAAACGATTACAACCCCGTAGAACACGACAAGATGTTAAGAAAAAATTTAAGTAACATTCTCTTCAATACCGACATTAACACAGAAGAGGAGAGATCGATTAAAAACTTAGGTTTTAAATACCGCGATATATTCCATTGCGAAGGAATATCCTTAACCTTCACTAATACAGCTAAACACAATATAGAATTAACAGATAACAGATAACAAGATTGTCAAAATACCATATTAATATCTGTTTAAGACATAAAATTTGTTACAAGAAGTTTTGGAAAAAGTTTTTAAAAAAACCGCTCCCAAGGCCCGAAACGTAACTCGCTTTGGAGAATAACTAAACATTGAAGTATTTAGTATTCTTAAAGTGGACGAATGTTTACACACAAGTTTTTGAATCAAGAGGTGCTTTTATATTTCTCCGGCTAAAACTTTGTAACGGGCATTTTTATAGTTTTAACATTGTAACAATTTTATTTTTGATAATAAATCCCTCCATAAAATTGCGAGAATAATATAACAATTTTATTAACAACAATAGTAAATTACATTCAACAACAGTAGTAATACGTTAAACCCGCATCGTCCTTTGGTATTCTACTTGTGGTTAAATATCTGTGTCATCTACAGCTTTTTACAAACACATATCTGTTTGACGGTCCCCCCCGGACGCCTCGGCCGCCCGAGCTAGTTTTGTAGTTAGTCGGCCATATGTGGAAGAAGCAATAACATGTACCCTAGATTGCAGGCCGGCAATTTGCGAATCCACTTTAATGAGTAAGCACATCTTCGAATAACGCGCGACGACTTATAATGCTACGACTTATAATGCTACGACTTATAATGCTACAACTTACGATGCAACTTTTAGAATACAAAATTTAGGAGGCAATTTTAAGAGGACGACACTTGTTATGCAAACTTTTAAGACACACAAGGACAATGTAAAGATGCTACCTTAGTAAGGCGGCGTAATTCAACTACAGGATTACAACGGCTGCAGAATGGATCGTAACCGTATTTGATTCGACACGTGGGACGAATTCATAGTAGAAGTTGTTTTGGATGAATTTGGTTCACACTACAACGCTGTGATCGTTGCATGAAATAACGAGGATCTCATCCTTCCTTGCAACAAGGCGACAAATGCAGTTTTGGTTCGTAGATAGCTTTAAGTTCTTTTTATGTGTTTCACACTAGGAACACGTTAATTTGTTTTAATGCGTAAAAGCGTGAATATTGTAAAAGTTTCAACTATTTGTTGAGCTGGATTTTCCAGTATTAAAATTAAAGTTTACTGATTTGATGTTTTGAGAAAACAACACGCGTGGTTCATTATGAATTGTTAGTAACGTCAACAGGTGTTACTGACCTCATATATTTTTCTGCTGTATACTGCTGACAGATGTATTTTTGAAAGCAAATGCCTCGAACAGCTTTAGTACAAATGATTTAAACACGACTATTTTTGTGATCTGCTTTATATAAATTAAAACTTGCATATGTAATTTAAAAAAAAAACTTGAATACTAACATTTTTAGAAGTTATTAATTTGTCATCTGCCTGAACAGATCTGCACAGGTCGGAGCCCTATTTGTATAACAAGCTCATATTATATTGTAAAGTATTTGATTAAAAATAATTAAGATAAACCTGAAGTTGAAAACTATGGATTGATACAGTTATTGATTAAATTTTTGTTATAAATCATATTATTTGAAAAGAGGTTCTTTTTAGTAAACAATTGGTTCAGGATTAAAGTTTTTTATTTTGATCAAGTATGATCAAATCTAATCACATAAAGCTAACATCCTTATGAGTAGGTCTTTGATGCCAACCTTATATTGGAAATACTTTTTTACTACTTCTTTATGTATTTAACTATTACAATTTTTTACAGGAGCAGCGTCTTATTTTATTAAGACAGGTTTTTGTCCGCCCTTAGAAATATGCCATGCAATTATCATAATTATGTCAGGACTTGGTGGCGCCTATTTGGTTTAGATTAAGTTTGATCTACAAACAGATTTCGACTTACTCCCCCATTTCTCATAGCTCTGCCCAAGCAATAGACCCCTAGTTATGTCGGAAGACTTCGTTATACTTGCTCACAACGTGAGGCCAGATAATTATAAGAAAAATTAGTTTCACTGGCACACAACGTGGTGCAAGAAATAATAAGGAAAACCCGTTTCACTGGCGCCCAACGTGGGGCCAGCATTTTAGGAAAAATTTGTTACAACATTTTACGCTCTTTCCCAATTCCTAAGTGCACTTCTGTAACTACTATTTCGATATTTTATATTTATTAACTCGCGTGTATTAAATTTAAAAGTAGTTTAATTAAAGATAGATAAATCGCAGTTTGATTCTCATTAATAAAATGTTAAACAGCTTGTAATTAAATATAGATTGCATTGTTCTTGTCTGGCTGTCGTATAAATTTTGTTCCTTATGTGAATATACAAGTCAAGATAAGAGACGATAAGCGGTTGTAATAGCGACGAGTGAATAGAAAACAGATGAGGAGTTGTAATTGTTCTTTGTTCCTATAAATTACTTAGTTGTAGATCAACTGCAGAGTTGTAGTTTTGTGCTTGGTTCCTATGCATTAATTACGTTAAAAAATACTGTTTCTTTCTTTGCTTTTGACAATAGTGAGAATTAATGCGGGACTGTTTCTTTTTGCCTTCATGAACAAGCACGACGCGATTTTAGTTGTATATTACCTGTAGGCAGTGTAGTTCTGATTACTCTTGAAGAAAGTATGCTTGAGATGTAACGTTTTTGATTTGAGACAAGTGCGGTTGTAAGAACATTGACTTTAGTGATACGCGTTGCTTTGCTAATTGGTTTTTTTTGTTGCTTATCGGTTGTAAATATAAGTAGTAGAACTTGTCGTGCGTTTTACGGAACATTTGACTTAGTGATTACGCGTTGCTTTACTAATTGTGTTTTTTTTGTTGCTTTGTCTTTTAATATTTAAACTGTGTCTGCGATCTAGTTTTGCGGTCCTTTTGTTTTTTTCAAAGTAGTGCATACTTTGGATTATTTAAATACAGTTGATACTGTAGTTCTGAATTTTTCTAACCACAAAGAATCTAAAATAAATCATTGTTTGCACAAATTTCGTTATTCAAAAGCATTAGATTTTTCTTTGTTACCATAGGTAGCAAATATAACACCTCACGTTACTGTTAGTTCAATGCATTACATCGTGGCTTGAAAGTCCGTGATTCTAACTTTTTATTACCATGTTTTACGATTTGTGTTACAAAATATTTCTAAATTATTGTCTCAGGAAATAGAATTAACAAGAAATTTGTCAATGCTACATAGTTCCATCAGCATGATAAGGTCTGCTGCTAACACCAGTGATTAGTGATTAGTGTAAAGTGTAAGAAATTCCATCAACACCCTCACAGTCAAAGGTGAAGTGCTTCGTTAGTGCAGGACATCGTGAATCCCACGCTTCAATTGTAAGGAAGCGTTACTGAAGGACCTTTTGTAAGTTGAACTATTTCATACTTGTTATTACTTTAAATATCTATCCGTTGCTTTGCCATATCTTTGTCGTTCTGATACCTTTTACAATAGACTTGCATGCTATTTTAAAACATAAAAAAA
This sequence comes from Platerodrilus igneus, assembly GCA_036346225.1. Taxonomy (NCBI): domain Eukaryota; kingdom Metazoa; phylum Arthropoda; class Insecta; order Coleoptera; family Lycidae; genus Platerodrilus; species Platerodrilus igneus. Next base: position 17,099 of record JARFIW010000597.1, on the reverse strand, counting down.
AGAAAGAAAGAACAATCAATACTACTAAATTACTCATACCAATTGTGTCTTATCTATTTATCTTTTGTTAACATTTTATCTGATTTATGTTTAATTGGCGTGTGAGGAAACGTTTCTGCTACTCCCCAATATTACCTCACTTTGTACTAAAAATTTTTATATTGCTTTTACCGTTGTTATATTATAGAGATTATCCAAACAGTTTTTTTTTACATTCTACAAAGTACTGAATAATTTTAGACTTATCATTGCTGCTATGCTTATTCTTTTTTTTTCAGGTTTGCTTAACTATTTTTCTTACAGGTATTATAACTAACTCCTTACAGCCGCGTACATTGTATGTTGGTCTGCTTTCTACAACCCCCCCTAATCTCCGATTGAGCCTGGTCATCTCTTTGATTTTCTTTGTGTTACGCACGGCTGCGAACCGGCGTGGCATAACTTTGGCGCCCGAACAGGGACTGCCACGAATTACGTAACAACTTGTTTTAAATGATATTTTTGAGACAATTATTTATACTTTAGTTAAAACATGGGTTTGACTTATGTACTAGCAAATTTCATAAATTAGTAAAGCAAGCGCTAAAACAGAGGTACTCATGTACTTACACAATTACAGGACTTAACAATAATTTATGTAGAAACACTTAATCATGACATTTAACATTGATTTTTCAAAAATGTAAAAATATAAGGATCAAAAAGGAATTCATGGGATGCAAAAGTTGACTACGTAGAATAAATTAAATAATTAAATACATTCAGATTAAAAATACCAACCTTGTCTGTATGTATATATTATTTATAAATAAGTAAATGCTCTCAATAAATAACTAAAAAGAATAGCAATCTGTAAAAAAGTGGCACTCTTCTTTGTCTACCGGATAGCTTAAACTTTACCAGTAAATCAGAATCATAATTTGACTTCTTCCGTGCTATGATAAAGTTATGGTATAAAAATATAAAATTACAGTCATTTTGTCTTTGATAATTTGAAACTATTTCTTTCCGTACATGAACTCGAATTTGTGTAAATATTTTATATTTACACTACAAAAGAAATTGAACTGAGCACAAGAATGTCATTTTTGAAAGTTCGTTCTTTTAACGTGAAGCCTACGCTTACAATTTCTTTGCATTATCTTCAAGCAATCCATGATAGTTCATATTTTGAATTTTGTTAAAAAGAAAACTAATACCAACCGCTTATCTGAATTTTTAAAATGATATAACCCAAATTTTAATGTAATAAACGCGATTCCTGCTTTGCAATACCGGTTTCCATAATGTAGAGAACGAACATACTTGAATCATCATTTTTACTCCGTAAATTACATCGTAATTAGTACAAAATGCCGGTGGAAGATAAGTAATGAGCTACTTGATAACAAAACTGCCAGCAGCGTTATATAAATTACTTCTTGTAATCTTCTAATTGTTAGTAAATTCGTGTTCTTCGAATAAACAGTTCTTGATAATCCATTAAATCCAAAATTTATAACGCACAATAATTTAGTTTAAAGCTCATATTAGAATAAATTGTTGGAACTTTTTGTAATTGATGATTTTAAAAGTTCCACTTGTAAACCGTAACCGAAGTAGAGTACCAAGCGTTAAATGCTTACCTTCTTCACTCACAAAATTCGTTAATTTTATTCTTGAAATATTTTTAATATATATTTAAGGAATGTGCTAGATTTATAAAGACGGTAATAGAAGGCGTGAATAGAACACGCCTTGCAAAAGGCATTCTTTGAACACATCATTATCTGTGATGAAACCAGCGTTGTGAAATGAATTCTAAGGTCGATGTCAAAATCGGATTTGTTGGGTTAGCTTGGCTGATAACATGAAAAATAAAAGAAATTTTCCACTTTGATTAAACATGAGTTGCAATTGAATTACAGTATTGCCCGAAATAAACAGTACTGAAACTAAGTTGGCAGTGTTTTTATGCGTGCCCTGCCACACTCAAGTTAGCTAGTATAGACCTGTCAAGTAAACCTCAAACAAGTAATTAGTAGGGCCTAATTGTTAAAAATGGTGTTAAGTACAGAAGAGAAAGTGTTTCTGGTAGAGCATTATTTTCGTTCATACGGAATCGGCCGACATAATGGTGCAAGTTTGCTATACGTGTCTGATCAATTCACACAAAGGTTTAATAAACGTTCTCCAAGTAATGCTGTAATTTTGAAGGTTATTGAAAAGTTTAGAAATACAGGTAGTGTATTGTGCCAACGAAAAGGAAACTCGGGGCGTCCCAGGACAGTTAACAACAACAATAACCATGAACGTGTTTTTGAGCAAATCTTAGAAAATCCGAAAGTCAGCCAGGCAAGGACAGCGTTACAACTTGATTTAAAAGAACTTCCTTTCAAAGAATCCTGAAGGAGCTGGGTACATTTTCGTATGTGATTCAGGTACATCAACAACTACATCCTCGGGATTATCGCAGTAGAGTGGAATATTGCGCCAGAATTCTCGCGTTACAGTATAAAAATCCTGAATTTTTGAAAAATGTTTGGTTTTCAGACGAAGCACATTTTCACTTGTCAGGCTATGTGAATCGTCGCACAAATCGATTTCTGGGCTTTGCCAGACCCGATGAGGTTCAAGAGGTTCCTTTACATAGTGAAAAGTGAGTGTCTGGTGTGCTGTTTCCGGACACGGAATCATTGGTCCGTACTTTATCGAAGAGAATGGTAGGCAAGTCACACTTAATCAACAGAGGTACAGACAAATTTTAACACGATTTATCCCTGATCTACGTCAATTCTGTCGTGCACGTAACTTGGCATTTCGAAACCAATTTTTCAGCAGGACGGGGCAACTTGCCATACTGCTGCCGCAATTCGTCAATTTCTTCAAGAACATTTTCCAAGCAAATTCATATCACGATTTACTGACTTCCTTATCCTTCACATTCTCCAGACCTCACACCTCCAGACGCATACATTTGGGGCATGGCTAAAAATGCCGTTTTCAAACGGGCACCACAAACCACCGATGAATTAAAGGATGCCGTTAGAGTCTTCTTCGCAGCCCTGAGACAACCCTTATTCAATAACATGACCAGAAACTTAGAACATCGTTATGAAGTCTGTCTCGAACGAGGAGGTGCACATTTAGAACATATAATAAAGTGTCAATAATATGTATTTTTTAAATATACAAAACAATTACAATTTCAGTACTGTTTATTTCGGGCAATACTGTACTTTGTCTTCTTAGCAGACGTTGTATGTAATTCCGCAACTTACATTGGAATTAAATTTTTCTCTTTGACATCTTTGCAAAGATCTGTAAACGTTTCCGAATATTGTTAAATTAAAATTTAATGTCTATAAAGGCAACCTTGTTTTGCAATTTAGTTCCATAATTATTCCAAAAATCTCATTTCGAAGTGTCATATTATTTTTTATGCTTTAATCAAACAAATTGGTTTTATTATGCATAAACTAATAATACTCATTAGCAATTCACGAATCTGTAATTACAATTTTACAAAAGAAAAATTGACTACTTTTAGTTCTGCGTTTTGATGGGCATGCTTATAAATCACAAATGACTCGTATATCAAAATTCTGAGTGCCTTGTTGGTGCTTTATTTTGTTCTAAAACAGAATATTCATATTTTCGTAAATAGACCTCAAACTGCAAAGCTGGAAGTTACTGGTTCGTTCTATTAGAAGAGAAGCACATATGATCTGTTTTAGCAAACCCTGAGTGATTCTTTTTGCATGAAACTGTACCTCGACCAAGGAGCTGTTGGTTGACTACAACGTTCACTCATGAAATCAGTAACTAAGTTAGATATGGAAACTCCCGTTATTGATGTTTGAAATAACATTAACCAAAGTTTTAGCCTTATCTATGGTAACACTTTACAGGGATTTGAAAACTGGTTACTGTAGTGTTACTTTATGCCATTTTGATCAGATGGTGCTAACGATTTGTATGTAGAACATATCAATACCTGTTAAAACCTGCAGAATATTTCATTTGTCATTTACATATCAACTAGGACGGTACTAATTTGCAGTATTTTGGTTTAGTTCTCAAAGTGATGGATATAAATTTTGGCGACGGCACAATTGATAATCTTTCGGGATCACAACTTCGAGTACACGCTGAAGTAAAACTTACAAATATTGAATATATTACTGAATCAACATCTTCGGCGTCTTCAAAATAAAATGAAATGTTAAAAATTTTATTCTCGCGTTTCTGGCTATTAAAATGGACAAACCCTTAAAACATTTCCGGAGGCAAACTACCCAGAATGTAAAGACGTTTCGCCTATTTAATTATTGAAAAATTCATCGATGATGACGTTTTTCCTTTTCTCATTGAAGCAACTACGTGTTATGCTTTTTAGCAACTTTGGTAGAAAGTGGGATTCAGTGCTACCAAAAAAGCATTTTTATTGGGAAAGACAGGGGATATGCATAATTCATTGGTTTCGGAAGCAATGAAGGGAGATAGTATTTTCATATTATGAAATGTGTGCATTGTGCAGATAATACGAAACCAAATGACAATAACAAAATGTGGAAACTAAGACCATTTATAGAGGAACTCAATCAAAACTTTTTGAACATTATCAGCAAAGCAACAAGTCAGCTATGATGAAAGTATGATTAAGTATTACGGCCGTGACTTTTGAAGCAGTTTTTAAGAGGGAGACCAATACATTTTGGTTATAAAATGTGGTTTTTAAACACAATGTCTGGATACTTGTTCAATTGTGAAATATATCAAGGAAAACCTCTTGAATGCCAAAAACGTACGAACAGGAATTTGATAAAGCTGCTGCACTGCTTGTTGCCATGTTGGATGACCTAGTAAAAGTAAATAAGATCATATCATGCGATATTTACTGTGATAACTTGGTGGGCTGATTCTGCTCGAGTGTCTAAAGGACAAGGGCTATAAAGCAACAGGCACAATCCGCATTCTAAATTGATGGATAAAAAACAATTCCTAAAGATGGAAAGCGATACCTTCACAAGCGTTATTGAAAATATTACTAGTACTATGCTGGTGTGCTGGATGTATAATAGTGTATTTACTGTAGTCTCAACTGTTTATGATATTGCACCTGTATCACATGTTAAACGTTATAGTCCAGCTCAGCGAAAAATGATTTCAGTTTCACGAGCGTATCTTATAAGCCAATATAACGCTATAATATGGGCGGAAAAAACCGGATGTACAAAAATTTGGAAAGATACGGAATAAGCATTCGCAGCACAAAATGGTGATGGCAAATTTTTATTCAGTTTATTGATGGGACTATCAAAATGTATGGCAAGTACGTAAAAAAATTTATGGTAATATGACAACTGGAACTTAGACGAGAGATAACGCAATATTATCTTTGTGCTTATAGATTTCCTGTGAAATGTAGAGGAAGAGCTTCCACCTCGAAAACCAGCGTATCTTATAATCGTATGTCAGATGATATTATATATGATCAACTCAATCATTTAATTGTTGCAGTACCTAATAAATAAAGTAGAAGGTGTGCAAGGCAAATGCTGTTGTTCAAGTGTACTAACAGTGTGTAAAAAGTGTGACCCATGTTTTAGCGTTTTCCGTACCACATAATTTTTTTTAAGTTTCTTTTAGCAGTTTTTGTAATAGTTAATAATAAAATTACTCTGGTTTATACTTTTGTAAAATTTGATACCACTAAACCCTACCGCTACTGTGGGGCAACGTCCATTTTTAAAAAATTTAAAATTACAAGAACAAAAAAAATTGTTAAAGACATTTGAAAAAGGGATATACGGACATTTTTCAAAAAATCCAGAAGAAATTAACTTAGGGTTTTAAGGAGATGTATCAACTAAATCAATGAATAATTGTCCCTTGCATCGTAACTCTTAACATGGCCAGGAATCTCAATGTGATCCGTTTATATTGTAAATAATTAAAGCTAAATTTTATTTTACGTTGAGTTTGTTGATTATTTACGTTCGCCTCGGTATATTTAAATTTGTTAGAGTAAAATTTCTTTGTTTACTTCATGCACACGCCAACAAGTGCCGCGAGTGATAAGACTTTGTTATTCCGCATATGCAAATAGTGTAGTGACTGGAAAATCCACGAATCCAGAGAGTTTCGATTTGTCGTTCGAACAGACCGCATCGTTGTATAAACGTTCTACGTAGAACAAATTAATTAGATGAACCGCTTTTCTTCAGAACACCGTTATCGTCATAAATGTGCTTTGCTACACCCGCCAAAAAGAAGAGTAGTTTTTTGTTCATATCGTTTTTGTCGTTGGCACAGCATCGTGAACAACAGGTGAATGCTTTTAGTAAACGCTTGAGTTGATTAAAATCATTAATTATATGTTGTTTGTTAAATTATCACTTAATTTTATATACAGTCCACTTCTCTCTACCACAGAGCTATTCGAAATTCACCGCAATATTTTACACATTGTAATATGCGAAAATAATGCAAAAACGGAGATCTTAGCAATCGAAAAATCTATGTAAATATTTGTCGCCAGGGTACTATACAAAGGATGATATTTCGAATTTCTTAAATAAACACGATATTAGAATTAACTTCTTTGAAGAACTACAACCGAAATTTAATAACTATAAACCATTCAATGTAGAGGTACCTAGCGATGTCATCAACAGTGTTTTAAATAAGGAACTCTAGAGTAAGCATATATTCTCATGAAGCCACTAGTTTTAAAAATAATTCTAGGAATGTTAGGAGTTATCAATGATTAATGACAATTCAGCAGTAAATGTTGATAATATATCTGACAAATCTAATTTATTATCGATTAATGTGCAATCCTTAAAAAATAAAGAAAACGCATTAGAGGCTTTTGTTACGTTAAACATAGTAAAGTTACCAAGAGTAGTGCAAATAAGATGACAGGTAAAGCTTTAAGAGGCGGACCGCGTAAAAGATGGTTTGATGTAGTGGAGGAGATTCTGAACGAACAACAGGTGAGGCGTCTGAAGAATAAAAGGGCATGCCAAAAGCTATGTATGAATGTTGCAGAGGCCAAGGAAGTGTGTAGGGACCAAGGTATGTGGAGAAAGATTGGCAATGATGCTGGGAGTAAAACTAATGTAGTAGTCTGGGGCTATACCATACATATTATTCAGAAGGAGGTGTTAGGATTGGTTAGCCCGAAAGGGAATACCGTGATCGGTTGTTGTGGTTGTTGTAAACATAGTAAACTGAGATATTCTTTGTTAAATGAAACTAATTTAAATAATGATGGCGCTAAACTCACCTATGCCGTGTGAAAAGTCAATATTGAAATCGGATTCTTAACTCAAATAAATGGGATTGAATGTGTTGCATAGCATGTATTGCGGTTGATTCGGGCAATTTTTTCAGCTGGCAAGCAACTAATTGTGCAAATACATCAAACTCAATCTTTTCTGTCATCTGTACATTTCGGGGTCATTGAAGTTTCAAATTTGTTAATTCTTATAGCTGCTGTTCTCTTTAGAAGACGTCTTTGTTCAAATTTGATTTGGGTATAAGCTTTTTCTTCAGACGCGGTGTTGGATGTTGGTCTACCTTGGTATCAAAGTTTTTTGATTCTACTTTGTCTTGTTGATCCTGTGAAAAAAATAAGTTCTGCAAGTACTACACAATTTATTATGCTTGTAAGCACATAACAATATTTGTTTTGTTGTAGGTACCAACAACTGAACATGATGGAAAGACATTATGAGAGATTTTCTATGCGATAGAACTTCCCTAGATGTTGTGGTAGCATTGATGGCAAACATATACAAATCCGTTGTCCAAAAGATTCAGGGTCCGATTACTACAATTATAGAGGAAGTTTCCGCACGATACTTCTTTCTGTTATCGATGACGCCCATTGTTTTGCATATCATAGACATTGGTTGTAATGGTCGAGCATCAGATGGCGCAGTGTTTGCAACTAGTAAGTTTCGACAGGCTATAGACTTGAAATTCTTAATCTGCCAGAAAAAGCATTGTTCCTAGCTGATGATACATTTCCTTTAAGGTAATATTTTCTTAAACCTTACTGTAAAAAATCAGGGCCCTTAACTTTGAAACAAAACGTGTTCAACCACAGACTATCTATAGCTCGGCGAATTGCGGAGAATGCATTCGGGTTATTGGCATCAAGATTTCGTATATTTGATAGGCCTATTGCATTGTCTTCGGAAAAAGTTAACAGCATTGTTAAAGCAACATTAGCATTACATAACTCGTTACGTATTACAAGCCCAGAGGTTTATTTTCTCAGAGGTTGTGTTGAACAAAAAAATGTTGAAACCGGCAAAATAGTGGAAGGAGGGTGGCGTAGAAATATGAAAGAAAAAGGTTTATCCAGTGTTAGAAATGTAGGAAACTTACGCAATTTTTCCAAAAGGGCGAAGAAGGTGAGGGATGAGCTGGCAGATTGATTCATGGGAGCTGGTAGTGAACCCTGGCAATTAAAGTTTGTCAACAACAAAGAATATTAAAGTGGTTCATAACCTTTCAAATAATGTATTTGAACTGAAGACAAATAAATTGAATAAAACTGTAATTTCATGATTCATTACATGTTTTTATTCCACTATATCTACAAGTTTGTGACACCCATTTCTGCACGCTCTATATATTTACTGAACTTTGACTTACCTTGTTAACATATTCTTGAATTCCGATTGTTAGGCTCTCACTCGTCTTTACGACAGTTCCTAAAACGCGGTCCATTATTGGAAACCAACTAAGTGTTGGAGTATACACATCACCAGGGCAGCTCTTGAAGGCTTGCTTTTGGATATCTTCAAAAGCTTATTTGAATACATATTTCTTTCTTTCTTTTACATCAAATTTTTCATACTAATTTCTTTTACAATCTTTAGCCAGGCTTCTTCTTTAGCATTTCCATCTTTGTACTCGGCCATTTTATAATTCCACAAACAAGGGTGTCTCCCACAAAGGTTCAAAAAAGTTTCAATAGCTGTTGTATTCCATTTATCTATCATTTTGTTCTTTTTTACTTCCTTTTTTAGGTTCCCCTTTTCTATCGCTGGTATATGATTTTCTTTGTCAGGTGCATTAACGTCCGAATCAGTCATGACTACTCACTAAACTAATAAACAAACAAAATTGATAAACCAAAACTGTAAGCACATAACACAACACTTTTCGCCACCTGTTTACAAGTAGTGGTTGACTGTAAATGACAGGAAAATACAGCTGGCGCTCTAGTGAAGCTATCGCGAAGGTTAATGCTTGCGCCAGTAATATCTGTCCTCCTTGCAAGTGTAGCTTTCGTGCATTTTAATGTTTACATTTGCAAGTTTTTTTACAAGTAGGATACAAATTAAACTTACGCAAGCGCTACATGCTAATGTAAACGGGCTTTACTGTTGACACAATATTTAATCAAATTCTCGCAGCAACTTTAGTCATACAGCATTCTTAATAAGCTAGAGAACGCTATAATATTTCCTCTATTAAATACCCTACATTCGAGCGTAATTGACCCCAATGACCTATTGACGGAATTACAGGCAGTTCCCCCTTTTATTCAGAACAGTAAATTACCTTTTGACATAACACCGGACAATGTAATTGTATTTGAAAAATTACCCATGCAAAAGGATATTCAAAGGATACCGAAATTATTTTCATTGTAGAAATTTCAATTGTAGAATTAAATTCTAATTATTTTTACATGTTACACTTCCAAGCAAGGTTTGAAACAAATTTCAAATTATTTTACGAAAAGGAAAATTGCTATCATTAAATAAGCTTAAATGCAACCTTTCAAACGACAAATGTAACGACATTATGCCAAGCCAGTATGTTTGCAATTCAATTACTACAAGTTTCACACAAGACGGGAGCATTTGCGAGGTTCAGCTAATAAAATTCTTAAACAATTATGAAACTAGTTTGAGAAGATACGTAGATACACCAAAAGAAAATGCAAAAGTTGCGGAGAAGAAATGGATACCGTTTTTCCTCAAGAAATCATTGCGACTTCAATTTGCGACATTGATGAAAACAACACACATTACTCGGTAGTTATTTAATCACATCGAAAAAGGAATGTTACATAAAGATACAAAACGAAATTATCCACGTGTACAGAAACCTCGACTTAATAAGGAAATCTGCGAATTTACCAAGCCTAAAATTCCGGTTTGATGAGCAACGATGTTTCGTAACTTCTGTGATAAAACCAATGAAGCTAGAACACTTGGAGCAGGACAGATTGGACAATGTTGTGAAAGTAATGAACGGAAACTTAAAAAAAATGAATAGTTTAAAAACGCCGAGTATACATTATGATAACATAAGCGTATGGACTACTGTAGGTTATATTCTTATTATCGTAATATTAGTGTTATTGTTAATACTACCCCGTTCCAGACAAAAATGAAACGTAATATAAATTGTAATGTTACGTACGTTGCATACCGCAACACTTATGATAGTCCGATGTCTAGTGACCGGGATTAATAGCGTCGTCTAGAGGCGATAGATAAAAACAATTTATTATTTTAAGTCAAATAGTTGTATAGTTCTAATTTAAATTTGAATTGAAAAAGCGAGAAAGAAACAAATATGTATTGAGTTTATTAGTACTGTACAAGTTATAATTATGTCTTGTTTTAATGAAATAACACACACACACACATAATCAAACACTGGCGTTGTTCATTTCCATTTGTTTTCCTACCGAGAAATATTGTTACAAACCCGTAACAATAACTTATTTTAATTTTTTTGTAAGTTCAAATTTAAAACAATATGCCAAGAAGAAATCAATACCAAAGAAAGCAGCCACAAGCTACAGATATCTATACTAAAGAGAAAGAGGCCGCAAGTAGTGACGGAAGAGATAGTGTGAAAACAAGGGTGGTAACACCAAGACCACTGAAAGGGATAGTAGTTCTAACGAGTTGATTCAACAACTTATCGAACGTATGAAAATGCTAGAATTGAGATACATGCGGATTGATGAACCACCTCCAAGACAACACTATGACATTTTGCACCACAACCTATTAGGTTCTACCAGAACTAATACAAAGTTTCCGCCTATATCTGAACTACAAGTCATCAATATTGATTTAAAACAAAATCCATTAACAACTCCTCAGCAAAAGAGCAAGAACCGTCTACGTCGGGTGGCAACACAAAATCAACCTTCGATTTCTACAAATTATCCTCTTTCGCCAATGTGTACGGATAATATGCAACAAGCAAATACTAATGCCAATGCCATGCCATCGAAAGATCACGTTGCTGCAAACACTTACCCATGGTATTACAATAAACCGTTACCTGCCTACGCAGCATTGCCCACTAGTCCCGATAACTACAGAAGAGCCCGTAAATTGTACATCACCCAGAGTTCATTGGACGCCCAGAAGATTGGCCCATTTTTGTAAATGCGTATTATAAGTCAACCGCTGCTTATAATTATACGGCTCCGGAAAACACCTTCCGTCTGCAGAAATGCATCAAGGGAGCCGCCGGAGAAGATAGAAAGCTTAGTTATTAGCCCACAAAACTTAAACGACGTCATTGAACAACTACAGTTTAAATAACACATCACTCAATAAGTCCGTAGGATAACTAAGAAAACACATTTTTTGGCGAAATTCGATTTTATTCATCAATATACATTCCTTCAAGAGTGATACAATCAGTCCAACGCCGTTCTAGCATTTCGATACCTTTTTGTAAAACAATTCGTCTTTGGCCTCAAAATAAGCTTCAGTTTCAGCGATCACCTCTTCATCCGAGCCAAATTTTTTCCGGCGAGCATTTTTTCAGGTCTGCGAACAGGTAGTAGTCGCTGGGGCCAAATCTGGAGAATACGGTGGGTGCGGAAGCAATTCGAAGCCCAATTGGTGCAATTTGGCCATCGTTGCGATCGACTTGTGACACGGTGCATTGTCTTGGTGAAAGAGAATTTTTTCTTCTTCATGTGTGGCCGTTTTTGGCAATTTTTTCCTTCAAACGCATTAATAATGCCATGTAGTATTCGCTGTTGATTCTTCTTCCTTTCTCAAGATAGTCGATGTACAAAATTCCGTGCGCATCCCAAAATACAGACGCCAAAACCTTACCAGCCGACTTTTGCGATTTTGGCCGCTTTGGACGTGGTTCTCCGGCTGCAGTCCACTCAGCTGACTGCCGATTAGACTCTGGAGTGTGGTGGTGGATCCATGTTTCATCCATTGTCACATACCGACGCAAAAGTCCTTTTATTCCGGTTGAACAGCTCCAAACAGCTCTCAGAATCATCGACACGTTGTTGTTTTGGTCCACTGTGAGCAAACGCGGCACCCACTTTGAGAACAGCTTTCTCATGGACAAATGTTCATGCAAAATAGTGTGCACACTGCCTTCTGATATCTTCAAGGTGTCAGCTATCTCACGCAATTTCACTTTTCTGTTTTCCAAAACGATTCGGTGGACTTTTTGATGTTTTCCGGTGTAACCACCTCAATTGGCCTTCCAGAGCGTTCAGCATCGTCAGTGTCTGTACGGCCACGATTAAAATCAGCAAACCACTTCTCCACCGTTTGCCTCGATGGAGCAGAGCCCGGATAACACTTATCAAGCCATGCTTTGGCTGCGATGGTATTTTACCCATCAAAAAGCAATGATAAATCAACACGCGAAATTGCTTGGAATTCATTTTTTTGAAAAACTCAAAAGTATCGTCACTTGAACCTCTGTAACTTGTAAACTAATCGTCGGATTGTCATGAAATTTTGACAGATATCTTTTTAAGGCTAGTACTTCCTACAAATCATATGGATTATTACATAGCAACGCCATCTATGTATCATCCTACGGACTTATTGAGTGATGTATTATGGTCGAGCAGAAATTTTAATAAAGTCTCGATTAGCTATAGCAAAGAAAACCACGCCTATTAACGAAAATCATTTAGAACGTCTAGTATCATTTGCAACTAAAATTCAAAACTTAACGTTATTTTTAAAAACAGCAAACCCGCTTTAATGGAAGAGCTTATATCAAAAATACCAATGTCAAAAAGAATTGAATGATCCGCATTTGCGTTAAATATAAAACCATATCCGACTCTAGAACACTTTAGTGAATGGTTAAAACAGTTAGCAAGAATTATCGGAATGATGATAGTAGCTACTCCAGGAGCGGGGACGACCAATACCACAATGCCGCAACTGCGTCGTTCAAAATCAGTATTTCTTCTCAAAGAAAAAATGTGCTGGTTTACAAGCTTTGTCAGAATGTCATCAGTTTTTAAGCTCTTCAATAGACAACAGATGGCATACGGTGAAAGAACAGAGACTGTGTTTTTCGTGCTTGTCCAAAGGACGCAGCATATACCAATGTAGACGCAAAAAGACCTGTAAAATAGATCATTGCAAGAAAATTCACCACCCAACCCTACATGATAATGAACAAAGTGCCACCAAGACGCCAAACGAACCACAAGTAATGACAATAAGGTAATGCCGTTCAATTCAAAAACGACCAAACTACTGTTTAAAATGTCCCGGTACTCAAACTAAAGACACTTTTGCGTTTATAGACAAAGGTTCTTCTGTCACACTGATTGATGAGTCTGTCATCTACGACTGGGACGTAAACGAAATAAGAAAACCGCTTACACTCCACTGGTTTGGAGGAAGAATGATCGAAGTTCCATCAATGACAGTACAACTAAACATTAAAGGAACCGGGAAAGGTAAACGTTGGCACAAGTTAAACACCTCTACCGTGCCAAGGCTAAATTACCTTCTCAAACAGTCAATTTAACCGACCTGCACGGCAAATTTCATAAAACAAAAGGAATTTTTGCAGTAGCCGAGTATGCCGACGTAAAATCGCAGATTCTGATTGGTATAAATAACTGTTATATAACCAGATGCCTAAAAACTTTTCGGTGTGATTAAGAAGTCATCGCAGCCACAACACCTCTGGGTTGGTTAGTTTATAGTGTACCGTCAAATAAAATATCGGCGTTGTCCTGCCAACAAAAACGAACATTGATCTGTGTTTTGTGGCTGGATAAACTAAATGCGCTCCACTTGAACTACTATCAATACCTCATCTAGAACATCAAGCTGCACCGTTGTGAACACGTATGCGAAACATCATTATTGAAAGCCACCATATTAACCCAGTAAAAACCTATCTGTGGAGTGATTCAAAAACAGTATTATCGTGGATTAAGTCTGACCATAGACAATACAAGGCCTTTATATCACACAGGGTGTGGGAGATATTAGAAACAACCTGTGAAAATGATTGGAATTGGATACCTACACACTTAAATGTCGCTGACAGTGCCACCCGGAACTAAGTACTCAATAGAATACAGCATTTAGAACCAGTGGATAAATGGCCCAAATTTTTAATTGCCTAAAGGATCTTTGCCAACGATTACGTCAGGGATAAGGCAACTCGATTGTTCCGAAATGGAGAACGTCACTGTTTCATAATACAAACAGTAACGACAGTAATACAGTTTGCAAACTATTCTAATTTTGTTCGGGCCTGCGGGGTAGTTGCATGGATTATGCGACCACTTAAGTTATTACAACAAAAATATAAGTACAAAAACACTGAAAAGATTTCTACGAAGTTAACCACCGAAGAATTGAAGGATGCTAAAATATTATTATATAAACTAGTCCAGCAGAAAGCATATAGCGATGAAGTCAGAGAAATTAGAGCCAATCGAGAACTTTCCAAATCCAGCAGCATCTATAAACTGACGCCACGTTTAAACCAAGAAGGGGTTCTACGTTGATACGGAAAAGTAGAAAATTGAACAGCACTACCTGAATCCGGCCGACATCCCATTATACCACCAAGAAATCACGCCTTTACAAAATTAGTTGTTGCCTGGTTTCACAACAAATTTTATCATCAGAACGACGACCTCATCATTAACGAGATCAGACGGAAATATTATATACCACACATACGAGTAGTAGTTGAGAATATCCGGGCCAACTGTGGTTGCTGTAAAACTACACGAATGGTACCAAAACCTCCACTGATGGGACAACTACCCGTCGACAAACTGGCGCCATTTGTGAGTCCCTTCACGTACACAGGTTTAGACTACTTTGGTCCAATGCAAGTTACAGTGGGACGCAGGAGAGAAAAAAGGTGGGCGGTCCTTTTCACGTGCTTGACCATACGAGCAATACACACTGAACTTGCAGTCGACCTGTCTACCGATGCCTGCATAATCTGCATAAGAAATTTTGTTAACCGCCGTGGTGTTCCTATTAAAATCAGGTTTGATATGGGCTCTAACATTAGAGGTACGGATGGTGAGATACGAAGAGTAACGGACATATTCAATATGAACTACATTCAACGAGAACTTAGCGTGAGAGGAATAAAATGGAAATTTAATTGTCCAGGAAACCCAAGTTGTGGCGGTTGTTGGGAGAGGCTGATTCAGTCAACCAAAAGGGTGTTAAAGACAGCATTAAAAGAACGAGTTCCACATGAACAGACATTGCACAATTTCCTAATCGAAGCAGAAAATATAGTTAACAGTCGACCCTTAACGCACATACCAGTAACAGTTGAAGAACCTGATTCACTGACTACGAATCATTTCTTGTTAGGTACAACCAATTCCACCCAAACACCGCAGCTTGATAGTGAATATTGTAGCCGTAAACAGTACCGCATTATTCAGCAGTTAAAAAATTGCTTTGGGCGTCGTTGGATTCGAGAATACCTACCTAACCTAAGTAATCGGACAAAATGGTTTGCATCACAAAAGCCTCTTAAAAAAGGTGATTTAGTTATAATCTGCGACGAAAATTTACCACGAAGTGAATGAAAACGAGCTAGAGTAGAAGCTACCGTATCAGCTAAAGATTGCCATACCCGCATAGTCGAGGAAAAAACTCAAAATGGTATTCTACAATGTCCTTTAGTGAAGCACAAGAGGCTTCACGGGAGGTGGAATCTTGCGTACGTTGCATACCGCAACACTTATGACAGACCGACGTCTAGTGACCGGGATTGACAGTGTCGTCTAAAAACAATTTATTATTTTATGTCAAATAATTGTAAAGTTCTAATTTAAATTTGAATTGAAAAAGCGAGAAAGAAACAAAAATGTATTGAGTTTATTAGTACTGTACAAGTTATAATTATGTCTGGTTTTAGTGAAATAACACACACACACATAATTAAACAATGTGTTGTTCATTTCCATTTGTTTCCTGGCGATAAATATTGCTACAAGCCCGCAGCAATATGTAATATTTGACTTTCCTTCAAATAACTCTAAAGCAGTAGGACCACCGGTAACGGAGCGTGATTAACAACAACGTAAAATGAAAAAAAGAGATTAATGTCACTTACCCAGCTGGTAAATTGCAAGTTCCGCTATCAATATGCTTGTGTTGTTTCAGGTTGTTAGATTTTTATTTAGGATGGATTAATTTTGAAGTTAAATTTAATTTGAAGCACGTTTATATTTTCGCGTTTATACCCAATGTAGTACTTTCGGGTGGAGCATTGGGGACGTGACCGCAAGTATAGCGGCCCTTATTTACATTATAATATCAGTATGCTTGTGGTTAGTTTTGCAGTACGAAAAGGATTGAAATTTTACACTAATATACATTAACTAGAAACTAAACTGAATTCTCAATTCGAAATAATGTCTGTAATAAAACGTAACTACACACCCACTGGCACGACTTTATCATAAGAAGAACCACGGACAATTAAAAAGGTTTATTACAACAGATGTGGGCATAACTGAATATACAATAAACCTGTTTTTAATGTTTCTCGCATCAACATACCGGTCACCGAAAACACCGTTTTCCCTAACTCTATAGCAAAGTACATTAAAAACGAAAAATGAAAAACAAAAATAATTTGAATGGGAAAATTAAACGAACTAAGAATTGGGTAAGGGGCACAGTTTAACGACTCGTACCTGTAGCGGTTTTTATAGTAGTCACCCGAATATATGTACATCGTCGCTGGGATGTACTTCTGTCACACGTCCAAGCGGTCAACGAATAAAGAAAGTGATATCGTCTTTTAGTAGCACTGACGATCTCAACTCTATT
>JARFIW010000596.1:0-26919 GCA_036346225.1 Platerodrilus igneus | reverse complement strand
TGGTTACCATGCGTTGAAAGGAACAGTGACTTTACTGGCGGCCTTGATCGAAGTGCGGACGTGCTGGTGTAGAGTTGTGAAGAGTCGGTGAAGTGATCCACTTTCCTTTGTTATTTATCCCGTTACTGATATAAAAGTACCGGCGTTTTGTCGACAAAGAGCACCGACAACCAAACAAGGAAGAACTGGACAACCACTGAGAGACATGACGAATTGAGCCCCTGATCACCACCAGGTAAGATTTTGCATTATAATTTAGGGCGCTTTAACGCCCCGGGGGAATTAATCACATATAAATTTGAATATATAATATTATTATTGTACATAAGCAAAATAATATTTTACGCTATTAGAAAACGCTTAATTAAATGCATTGAAATATAACACACCGCTTCGCTGACTTATTTTGATATGAACGAATTTCCAGTTGTTTGTGACATACGACAACTACAGTCTTGCCTGTTATCTATTGTTGATCTGTATGCCTAAATCCTCATCTACACTGCACTGTTTACATCTTCTGACAACTTCAATTTCCTATATCTTAGTGCCCATAGACCTTTTGTATCGAAGCAGAGACTTTCTTTGCGACCGTCGGTATTTTTGATCCGAAGTGTATCGTGGGCTTCGAATCGCAGGTCGTTGTTTTCATCTTACGAATGTTTTGTTTATAAAACTTTATAATAAATTTTAGTAACTTCTCCATGAACATAGTTCAGTACCACCTTGCGCATTTACCCAATGCTATACTTATGCTGGCTGGCTGTCAGATTTCTTTAATATCACAGAAACTCCAATCGTGGTTTAAACCCAAAGTGGATCCATTTATCACACACAGCAGGCTAGTTCTGTACGAGGGGCTATATACCCCGGTAGGTCAGTCTTTTAATCAGCCTTAACACAAAATAAATATTTATGAATTTATTATCAGCGCGGTCTCTTTTCCTTGGTTGCATTTTCCAGGTTAGACCTACATAACATAGTAGTGAAATAAAATAACGGCATGAAACGCATATCTTCCTGTTTATTTAGGGGTAATGCAATTTGTTTTTGTTTTGTATGCCTTTCTACGATGTTGAAATATCTGAGTGAAATTGCTTCATCGCGTGAAGATTATGATACAAATTGCCCTGCCAATAAGGCAACAAATTGTTAGATTTGACTTTCATATGATGCTCAAATATGTGTTCAAATTGCTCCACCGTGTAAAAATTGTAACACATACTTCCTGCCACAAAAGGCGATAAATTGTTAGAACACGTTACAAGTGAATTTTAAAACTTATTTTTAAAACGGCGCGAGATAGGTTTTGGGCTGCTTGAAGCTTCTTTTTGAAAAAACTTTATTTCCAAAACACTCCTATCAAGTGTATAATTACAATAATTTTGACAATTGTACGTTATATTCATTAACGACATGGTTTCGAAAATAATCAAAGTTAAAATTCACTAATTAAATTAATTAAAACTAAGATGAGTAGCTCGAACAACGAACAATGTTAAAGTTGTGAAGTTCGAGACTGACTAGCCATCTTGGGCTCCTGAGGGTATGTATGCTATACCTGCTCTTACATCACTTTGTGGGAAATGCAGATCTCATGTCTGCTATGTCTTGATACAATACAAAATATTACATTTTAATAACCTTAATTCTAACAATTGCTGTCTTATTGTCTATTGTGACCTGCACCTGCAGTATCATATTACGTCTGGAATACAAAGTAACTGTTTCCGTTCTCATATCTGGTTTGTGAACTTTCATTAGCTTTTTATTATGTCCTTCAGTTATACAATCTAGCAATATTTCTTAAGACTTAATAGTTTTATTTAAATATACATATATATTGATTTGGGGGATACGTAACTAGCGAAAAATATTAATTTACAGTAAAAATGCTAGAAAATGTTTGTAAAGCAATAAATATTCTGATCACAAGTTATATAGCAATTTCTATGTTCCGTCTCTTACACCTATAGCACTAGGTACTTCAACAAGACTAACGTGTTTTAGTATAACTATGTGCGATTAGGCATTCTTAAGACGAACAGCTTTAGGTGTCAGTGGGTGTCAGCTAGAACTCAGCAGCTATTTTGAAAGCAGAGAAACTACTCACCATCTTTTGACCAAGTGCAAACAGAAAATCTCATTAAAATACCAATGTTAAATGTTGACTTTGTTACAAAGAATACCCAACTTTGTTGAACGGAAAACAAATCTTGCTATGCAAGCGGTCCGTAAACTAGCTAAACTTCCCAAAAAAAAATTTATGTGCAATCTACTTATTTCAGGTTACTCGATTTTCCTAGATTTTTATTTCTGACACATTCTAAAATCCAGCCAGAACTGCGAAAATTCCGATCCACAATTTATGTTTTTTTTTGCGAAAGAGAGATGAAAGTTGCATAATAACAATCAAGTGATAACGTAACTATGCAATTAAAATAATCCAAATTGGGTAAGGAATAGGGAGGTTTCATTTAACGATTGGGACTGTTCGCGCCATTTCGCTCTCCCAACGTGATATTCTTTATCAAGCCAGGCGAGATAAGGAATACCATAATTTAAAAGAGTCGATTAGCAACCATCCGAGAACGCGAACGTGTTCATTCAATTTCTCAATATTACTTCTCTAATGTCTTTCTTAAAATAACCATTTCCTGATTCCGTTCCTATTTACCTCTGGCCAGAAACAGTACTGAAAGGTGCCGCGTTAATGCTCCAGATGTCTGTGCTTCGGTAAGTGCTTTAAGTATTTATGTGACTTGTATTCCAATTCTATGTTTAGTTCCTTCTACTCTATACAGTCCACGCTCTACCTTACAAACCCTGGTTTACTGCCTACTGCACTCCAGGCAATTTCTATTTGCGCCCTTTGTCGTTCCAAGGGGCGTGTACATAGTTTTTTTGATCCGTACGAGCCGAATTAAGAACTACGTTATATCTCGTTCTTCGTCTCACATCCTCAATTCAAGCACATAAATACGTATGTCCAACATTAATTGTAATTTCGAATAATCATAACACTTTAATTCTAAAGATAATTAAATTGCTATAAAAGTTTCCAGTTTTGAATTGCACGTGTGTACTTTTAAATATACTGCATTTATACTTTAGTCAGATAACTTCGTTATCGCGTTGCCATTCAACACGTTTTAAAACAATAGCATTTGTTTTTGTATACAAACAATAAACTCTTCTTCGGAAGTACTCTTAATCTAAAATTCGTGCAAGTATATTTGTGCGTAACAAACGTTTAATCATGACTACCAGAAACATTCTACAAAAGAAATTAGAGGATTATTTTTCTCGTTTAACGGAAATCCAAGACTATATCAAAACGGCTACTCACTTTTCAGCAGTCGAAGCGAGATATGTTCGAATGCAAAGTATTGAGCAACAACTCGATACTCTTTACGATAAAATTTTAAGTTATAATTCCACTGTAGAAAAAAAGGATGAGATAAATTCTCAAAGATCTGCATTCGACAATTTAATAGATGTTATTCGTTCTCGATTTCTCGATATGAAGCAAAAGGCTTCTACTTCTGCCGGCGATACAGCAGTTATCGCAAGTGCATCCCAACCTGTTATCAGTTACTTAAAACCTCTTAGTATAAATCCGTTTGATGGTTGTTTAGACAATTGGCAAAATTTCATTACGTTATACAAAAATTTAGTCCATGAAAACGATCACATTCCCGTAATCCAGAAGTATCATTACATGCGAATGCATCTTAGGGGGGAAGCATTGGCTTTAATTTCGGATTTAGCTCTAGATGCCAATTTATATGAACAAGCGTATACGAAACTTCAGGATCGCTACAATTCACCTCGTAGAATTACTAGCTACTACTTAAATAAAATATTTCAATTTAAAAACTCTGGATCGCTCTCAAACTTTATTAATATTCATGTTAATGCTGTTAACACGTTAAAGGTAGCGAATAAAGTTGAAGATTTGGCTGACTTTTTATTGTTTTCTTTATGCTATCGCAACCTAGAATTCAAAACTCAAAACGCATTTGATTCAAACATAGGTTCGGCAGTTCCTACTTGTACTCAACTGTTCGATTTCTTAACTTTGCAAAGCAAAACTTCAGAGCTTTATGAAGATATTAAAAAGGAAAGAGCGCTAAGGCCAGGTGCACCCCTTCGCTTTAAATCTAGTTTAAACCAATCCTTCTTGGTTAAAAACTCGCAGACTTCAGTGGCGACTAAAACCGCTAGTATAATTTGTCCCTATTGTGGGGAAGTTCATAAAATCTATGGATGTTTGGCATTTAAAAAACTTAGCGTTGCCGATCGTCAAGTTGCTATTAAATCTTTAAATCGATGTTTTAAATGCCTCGGCAGTCATACTCCTCGTGATTGTAATTCTAATGGTAAATGTAAGTTGTGCCATTTCTCTTCTTATCATACTCTGTTGCATAAACCACTTGCTGGGGAACACATTAATGAATCTAACGATTCGAAAGGCGCACTCACAACTGAAGTTGTTTCGACATGCAACGTCACAAATTCACTAGAAAATTACACTGTTTTATTAGGTACGGTAGAAGCTCGTGTTTTAGATATAAACAATAAGTTACAATTTGTGAGATGCATTTTAGATTCCGTATCTCAAATCAACGCAATTTCAAGTTCTTGTGTCCAACGCTTAGGGTTGGAGCGTCAACATGATTTTCGCCAAGTTGGTGGCATTTCAGGTTCTGCAATTAAATCCAAAGGAGCTGTAATATGCACTTTGTTTTCTAATCACTCGAAGCATCAATTTCAATTCCGTGCTTTAATCTTCCCTAAAATAACGGGAAACGTTCCCGGTTGCTCACTGCCTTCTCGTATTTACCATAAATTTAATGTTTGCAGCTTGCTGATGAAAATTTTCATAAATCATTGCCCGTAGATATACTACTGGGTGCTGAAATATGTTCCGAAGTGCTATTTTCTGATCGCACTAGAATCATTCCTGGCCAACCAGTAGCAATTGAAACAATATTCGGTTACGTTCTATTGGGACAGGTTCCTAATGTTAACACCGCAGTTAATGCAACTTCTCTTTTATTTCTGATTCAGTAGATAATAATATAAGGAATTTCTGGGAATTAGAAGAAGTCAAAATGCCCAAAGTTCCCTCTCAAGAAGACGTTATTTGTGAATCTCATTTTCTAGAAAATTATTCTCGAAACGCCTCTGGTCGTTTTACTGTCGCTCTCCCTTTCAATAACAATATTAAACCTCTCGGTAGCAATCGACATATTGCTTATAAATGTGTTATCTAAATTTAGAAAAACGTCTTTCATGTTCTCTTGAAAAACAAAATTCTTATAATATGTTTTTACAAGAATATTTTGATCTTGGTCATATGATTTTAGCCGAAAATCCATCCGATTATATTTTACCACATCATGCCATCTCGAAAATAACAAGTAGTACTACCAAACTACGCGTTGTTTTTAATGGATCTGCCGTGGATTCATTAGGTCTTTATCTCAACAATAGATTATATGCTGGTCCCAAATTACAGTGCAATTTACCAGATATAATAAATACATTTAGATCGCATAAAATTGCTGTTTGTGCGGACATTCGCATGATGTACCGGCAGATCTTACTTCGTAAGCAAGATTGTCAATTTCAGCATATATTTTGGAGACCAACCCCACAAGACTACATTTCTGAGTACGAGCTTAGAACTCTTACATATGGTTTAGCTCCTTCCGCTTTCTTAGCTCAAAGAGTTCTTCGGCAATTAGTTATAGACGAAGGGAACTCTTACCCCCTGGCTTCTGAAGCTATTATGTATCATACCTATATGGATGACGTAATTAGCGGTGCTGAAAGTATTGCTGAAGCGAAGCAACTACAGCACGAGCTAGTAAAACTTCTTTCTCTAGGCCAGTTTGATTTGCGCAAATGGTCTAGTAACTCTGAGGAATTGTTACAGGATTTCGAACAAACTGAATTAGAAACTCTAATTCCTTTCTCTGATCACGTTAGTGGTATAAAAATACTAGGTTTAGTCTGGAACCCTGGAATAGACGTGTTCACTTATAACGTGATACCCTTTAAAGGTGAATTTACAAAACGCTCTGTACTTTCTTATATGGTCCGCATATTCGACCCTTTAGGGTGGTTAACTCCAGTAATATTTGTAGTAAAGCATATGTTACAACGACTGTGGGTTCAACAAATTGATTGGGATGATACCCCTGATCATAAGTGGTGTCAGGAATGGCAAGGCTTTTGTAACCAAATTACCATGTTATCCCAGCTAAAAATTCCTCGTATTCTGTCTCAATTCCACGGCACTTATCGATTACTAGGATTTTGCGATGCAAGCAAAAGGGGATACGGCGCTAGTGTCTACTTGTATGTTGTTAATGATAAATCGGTAGATTGTAATCTTTTACAAGCCAAGAGCAAGGTTGCTCCTCTAAAGCATCTTACTATCCCACGCTTAGAACTTTCCGGAGCTCTTTTATTAGCCAAATTAATTCATTCTATGCGTTCAAATAAATTTCCATACCCTATTTCGGAAACTAAACTTTATTCAGACTCTCAAGTCGTACTTACATGGTTGCGTACGCCTACATATTTGTTAAAACCTTTTGTGGGAAATCGAGTAAGCCAAATTCTAGAATATACCTCCATTGATCAATGGAGCCATGTTTCCGGAGAACTTAACCCCGCTGACGTCGCCTCTCGTGGACTCACCCCTTTTCAATTATTACGCCACGATTTGTGGTGGAGAGGTGCATCTAATTTAAAGGATGTTTGTTTTAACCTCAACTATTCTTTTGTTCCTTTGAGTGAAGTACCTGAATTAAAATCAATTACTACACTACTGGTTGCATTAGAACAGTGCGATTTTGCTGAATTCATTGAAAATTTTTCTTCTTTAAGTCGTTTGCAATATGCAACGGCATATATTATTCGTTTTATTTATAATTGCCGTCACCCCATGGGAAAAATTCTAGGTCTTATTTCTCGTGATGAATTACATAATGCATCACAAACATGCGTGAAACTTGTTCAACAACAATTTCTTGCAGTAGAATTGTTGCAAATAAAAAATAAAAAACCTCTCTCCGCCTCCTTTAGAAAATTATCGCCGTTTATCGATACTCTAGGTTTGCTTAGGGTGGGCGGTCGCTTACAGCATTCACAACTGAACTATGATAGCAAACATCCTCTGTTATTGCCTAAAAGGGCAGCTTTATCTAAACTTATTTGCGACCACTATCATGCGTTATCTTTGCATTCCGGACCTCTTACCACAAGCTCTTATTCTAAGAAAATACTGGATTTTAGGATCACGATCGTTAATACGACAACGAATACATCAATGCATACCATGTTTCCGATTTAATTCCAAGACTTCTCAACCCATTATGTCTAATTTGCCTCCGTCCCGTGTACAATTAACTCGTGCCTTTACTCATGTTGGAGTTGACTTTGCTGGACCGTTGCTTGTTAAGTCTTCCATTCGGCGTAATGCTTCTTATTTCAAATTATATCTTTGTGTTTTCGTGTGCATGTGCACGAGAGCAGTTCACTTGGAATTAGTTTCCGAACTTACTACTAATGCTTTTATGGCGTGTTTTGATCGATTTGCTTCTCGGAGAGGTGCTCCTGACACTATCTATTCAGATTGTGGAAAGAATTTTATTGGTGCAGCCCGTATGTTAAAGGAAGCTAGTGCGTTTCTTCATCAAAACCAAGATGAAATATTGTCCGCATTGGTTTCCCGCCATATGCTCCTAATTTTGGGGGTATGTGGGAAACATCGGTAAAATCTGCAAAATCTCTATTGCTACGCACTCTTGGCAAACAACCTCTTACTTTTGAAGAGTTGTCTACTGTTTTCATTCGCATAGAGGCCGTATTGAATAGCCGACCTTTGTGTTTCTTTTCCTTGGACACTAAAGACAACCCCGATTATTTGACTCCCGGTCATTTCCTTATTGGAGACCCTATATTAAGTATGCCAGAGATAACTCTGCCAGAAAATATAAATTTGCATTTGCGCTGGCTACGACTGCGCCAAATTACCCAGTCGTTCTGGCGGCGATGGTCCAATGAATATTTGCTCACTTTATCTCAACGACTCAAATGGAATCGTTCCTCCGATGTACCCAAAGTGGGTCAAGTTGTTTTTCTTCCCGGGATTAAAACTTCTCCTTTATCGTGGCCGTTAGGACGAGTCGAGCAATTATTTCCCGGTAGCGATGGTGTTTTTCGCGTGGTGTCGGTAAAAACCACCCACGGTTCCCTCACTCGGTCTGTAAATAAAATAATACCCCTTCCTTTAGAAAAGTAATTTTTTCTTCTTGATTATTCTCAAACTTAGATTTAGTTTAATAAAAAAAATTCGCGTTTTATTTTGCTTTTTTTCTATCCCGAGCATCGGCGGGTAAACCGTAGCCCACTACTGGGAGGAAATGCCCAGTTCTAATACAATTTTCTTTCAAGTTTCTAATATATCTTTTTTAAAAAATGTTCCTTTTTTGGTGGGCGGTTATGTTCGCGCCATTTCGCTCTCCCAACGTGATATTCTTTATCAAGCCAGGCGAGATAAGGAATATCATAATTTAAAAGAGTCGATTAGCAACCTTCCGAGAAGGCGAACGTGTTCATTCAATTTCTCAATATTACTTCTCTAATATCTTTCCTAAAATAACCATTTCCTGATTCCGTTCCTATTTACCTCTGGCCAGAAACAGTACTGAAAGGTGCCGCGTTAGTGCTCCAGATGTCTGTGCTTTGGTAAGTGCTTTAAGTATTTATGTGACTTGTATTCCAATTCTATGTTTATTTCCTTCTACTCTATACAGTCCACGCTCTACCTTACAAACCCTGGTTTACTGCCTACTGCACTCCAGGCAATTTCTATTTGCGCCCCTTGTCGTTCCAAGAGGCGTGTACAGGGACTATTACTAGCATAACCGGAAGTCATACTTGTTTTATTAATATAATTTTAATGCAACGCATGTGAACACTAATACAATAGAAGGAATAGTTTGTACTCTGATAAAGCAGAACCAGAGGTTACGACCTGACTATCGAATGAGTCACTAACCCGTTAAATATTTTTCATTTTCCCTGCTGTTTTCCTGAGCCTTAGTGGATAACCCTAAATTATCCTGACCAAAAGTTCAAGGAATATTAAAGGTGAGATCAGTTAGTTTCAGCTTACCACAGACAGTGGAATTTCTAATATTATACTAACACGTTCCCGACTGTGACAGTTACCACTACAACAGCGCTCAACCTGAGCAGCACAAGCTTATCCCTAAGAATGAAAAAGTTTAGTTTCTTCGTAAATGAAAATCTCCAATACAAGAGCAGGCAGAAGAAGCATTTAACCATAGTCTATTACTTTGCCATACTCCAACAATGTTGGTTTATTCGTATTGTTTATTTAGGCCAACAACGTTCGAGAGCAGAGTGTATATAATGCCCAATGTAAAATGGTACATGCCTCTCTGACAAAACTCTAGCAATTTGCTAAATGTTTCAGAATAAAGTTCATAATCTTAAAAATTCCGCATACTTAGTTTTAAAGTATGAACGATTAGGGTCGTCCGAGTATAAGCGCTTTTATTAAAATTTATACAGATTTTAATACACAAAGTGACGCTCGACTTGGCACTCCTGAGTGGCCGCTCTAAATTTAAATCAATAAACATTTAGGTGCCCACAAAAAAACTATTTACACATTTAGATAAACTTCGAAGCCTTGTAAATTACATGGGATTCAAAGTTTACATAAGTTCAAATAAGGGATTTGGGAGTTTGAATACCGATAATTGAGGACGAGTCTCGCAACCCCTATCTGTGAATATTCTGTATGAATTTTACATGATGACACTGTGAGAGTAATCCCACAAGGATACCGAAATACGTGCTTACACGTATAAGAAAAGGATTACAGAAGAGTCGCAACATCCGTTACTCCAACGTAACTTATTTTAAAATAAAATAGAATGAATACATTTATTACATAAGGGCTTGTGTAAAGCATGTTGGATATTGTTAATATCAATCACCATTACCAAGTTAAGCTTCAATTTTATATAAGACATAAAATGTAAACATTGTATTATCGACTTCTACTAAGTACTGCTCCCCTTGGTGCTGTCCACCAATAAATTATTGCTAAAGCGTCGAGGAAATGATGACAGTTACTTTTGAGCATGCTATTTACGTGTTTTGTAAGAATTGTCAAATATGACCTTTAATGCTACAATATGCAATAAATTTTGACAACAGATATATAACCGACCAAACAATTTTGTTGAATTTTCTGGAACAATTCCTGGCGAGGCAAACGCTTAACTAGAAGCTCTCCAAGATCTTGCAATGGAATAACAGGTAATGAATATTGTGCGACGAAATGACTTGCCGTGAGACAAGATCAGTGTTGTGGTTGTTAATGGAAGTTAAGAAACGTAAGTTTAAGATAAACAGTTGATAAGCTACCATTGTATAATCGCAAAAAGCTGTTTTCTTATGGGATTTAACATCAAAATTCTAATTCCAAAAAGACGATTTTGTGAGTTTCGAAGGTCATTCACCCTGTATGACCCATACAAATATGTGGAAATGGAGATGGAGGTGGAGGTGGTAGTAGAAATAAAGGTGGAGGTGGAAGTAAAGGTGGCGATGTTGGGGGAGGTAGAGATGGAGGTAAAAGTAGAGATGAAGGTGAAGATGGGGATGGAGGTGTAGGTGGAGTTGTCTATCCGGAAGTTGTATAATTAGGTGGATATGGTGTGTGGAGGAGAAGATTGTGTTCATAGAGGTGAAGGAGAAGAATGTGGTATGCGGTGGTGAATATGAGAAGCTCCGCTCGTGCTCTGACGCGTCCTATATGCAACCAGTGCGGCGCCCCGGTGCGCCTCAGATGTGCCCTAGTGCGCGACCAACTGACGGACTAAAAAGATTCCCAAAAGGAATTTATAAAGGTCATTTTCCGTTTCCATATTATTATGTTATTTGGGTGCAAGATAGCGTTAGGGATTAACTTATCACCATGTTTATTCGCATCAACAAATAGATAGTTTTCTTTATATACGTAAACAAATTCTAACTCTACAAAGTTTAGTCTCCTACCGCTATATTAATATGGCAAAAGACAAAGGTTAACCGTACTACGTACATTGACGTAACATAAAAAAAAACCCAAAAAAAAGAAAGGACGGATGACCGGGCTCAATCGGTGAGTGGCCGGGGTCTTATACCTATAAGTAAAGGATAGCCTGAAAAAAATTAAAAAAAATATATAAAAACACTTACTCATTCACACTCAGAACAAAACATACCATGGAAAAGAAAGAACTTATAATTAAAAACAAAATATATATACAAAAAACCGTACTCCCAAACCCAACCCCAAAAAAACGTCAATGTCCCCAATGTATAAATACATTATAAAAAACCCTTAAATATTAAAAAAAAATTACCCATGAAAATGACGAACTGTAGTTTTTAGGCAACTACCCCCTGACAGTACCTAGAGAAAAAAGAGAAACAAACGCAACCCTAAAAACCACAGCTCTAAAATATCGTAAGTATAAACTTAAACTAAATTTACAAACATATAGTAAATTTTTAGAAATTTAGAAACAAATAGTAAGATAGTAACCAAAGAGCAGTAAATGCCAAAATAGGTCAATAATTTTTATATAGAGTTAAATTTAGGAAGACCATCTATGAACGTTCTGGTTCCGAAGTCACAAGCACATATAAAGAAGAACAAAAAAAGGAACTCACCCTCGAGTTACTGGCATCGGGGTGGAACCAGTCGCTGGTCTTACGTCCAGGCGGAGCGCATTTGACCTCACATTCCTAGAAGAAGCTCAAGGGATTAACGTGTCCCCCGCAGGAAGCTAGAATATTTACGGACAATAAACTAATTTAATGTAGCCGAAACGTATTGTTTTATATAAACTGCATATACTCACCACGCTAAATAATGCGTGCCGGAAATTCACATAAAGATAACGAACGAAGCCAAATAGAACGTGCTTTCTTGTAGCTATTCGAACAGCAAATGAATTGTTACATTTGTTAAAGCGCCAAAGCAAGGAAATAAACCAGGAAAACCCTAATTTTATTAAAATGAATTTGCCGAATTCTTTAAAAAGGAAAAACACACCAGCATTAAATTATTAAAATACTTGGAAAGTCGCCTATCTAATTAAGGCGTAAATTCCACGAGACGAAATTCTTAAAAAGGATATTTATTTTTCTAATGAAGCACAAAGACTTATCAACTGACATAGATAGGATATTTATTATTAATTACCATACAAATTTTAATACACGAAAGGGTTATTTTTAATTAACGGAATTAATTTTTTGTTGAACGCCAAAGGAATTTAAGATAAAAATTATTGTATATAACTAATTAATGATTTACGAAAATGAACGTAACAACCGTTACAGCCATTGGAAGTTAAAGGCATAATTCGTATGGCTCAAGGCAGACGAATTTTAAGGCGATCGGTATTAAAGCTAAGTTTCATAGTGTTGATAGTTTTTTATGTGTAGCAATCTCTCTCTCTCTCTCACACACATTGTCTCAGGATTCTTTCAATTTAAAACTCGTTTTTTTCAAAAGTTCAACACGTTTATTCACATTTGAACTGTACAAAATTGGTAGGTCCTAGGTATAAACACATCAATTGTCAAGAGGAGTTTTTGTACAACAAGTAACCTCCTAAGACAGTAAACATAACAACTTATAACCCTAAACTAAACCAAATTATTTCTACAGACAGAATAAATACCTGGATCTAGTCTTCACGATGATTTCTATCTTCGGGTCCGGTGCATGCGTCTTATCTTGTAACAGAAATAGCAAGAATTTTCGACGTCATTTCACCCAACTGTCGCGCTCACACACTGCACCGTTGTACCACGTCTACACGGCGTGCTTCAACTTTTCTACCACAATACCGTTGATGCACTCTAACGCAATCTGCTCACTTAATAATAGACAATTTGCTAATTGTTGATTCTCGAAGACCAACGGCATTAACATCACGTTTTACAGACCATCTCTACAAAATCCCGCGCTCGGTCTTTCTGTTTCGGTCAGACAAGTGTATACTATGCTGTCTACCCCCATACTACTCAACTTGCACTGTGGCGTCGCACATCCGATGCGGTCCTGCGCTATCTCCTTCACTCATGCATGTACAGATGGAGTTCTGTGTGTGATTTGGACCACATATAAGTACCGCTCTACATAATCCCCTAATTGAATGTCGATATGCCTGAAGGGCTAGAGATAATCAATCTCACTTATTTTCTACGTATTAACAACTTACTGGCTAATAAAAACAACTAAAGCTAAACATCAAAGATAATTTAAACTTCCACAGGTTCGGAAACATATTTTTTTAAGTTGACCACGTATTGCGGACCAATCAGACTACCATCTTCAGTTAACAACAAGTACGAATTTGGATTCACTTGTGACTGAATAGTATAGGGTTCTTCAAAAAGAAGAAAAACTTACGAATCTTGACGTTTTCTGCTGAAGAGAGTGGATGGGTTTTTACTAATACTAAATTACTCTGCTTAAAAACAACAGATTGGTAAGTCTTATTGGCCTTCTGTTTGCGAAGTTCAGCCCTATATAACATCCTACCATGAGCTAGTTGCCAATATTCCACCTGGAACATTAAAATAGGATTCTTCACGGTATGATATCTAATTATTCGTCGTATATTATTTTCTTTTGTTCACCAAAATTGCAAAATCATGGGAGTAAACTCCGTAGATGAATGGATACAGTGATTCAGAAAATGTTTGACCTCAGTGAAAACGTATGCCCATTTGCTATGTTTATCAAAACAAAACATCCTAATGATTAGACCTATTTCGCAGTTTACCCTCTCCACTAAATTGCACTGTGGAAAATATACGGAATTTTCTTTAAGAGTTGCTAACCACAATTTGGATTTAAACTGGGTTGTCAATACAGCTGTTGGAACTTGGAGATTGGTAAAGTAATCTTTCACCAGTCAATTAACAATACTGCGAGCAGTTGCTCGCTTTAAAGCATACAATTATATGTACCGTGAAAACGCGTCTACGAATACCAATATAACTGTAGTATCTCCTCGGCCAGGCGGCAGAGGCCTTATCAAATAGCAAGAAACTAAATTACCGAGTTTTAAACATATTACTGAATTACACGTTCCCACAGTAGCAGGGGAAATTTTTGTTATCTGACACAGGTCATAAGAATACACATACTGGCGAATACATTTGTACATCTTTGGCCAATAGAAATCTACTCGCATGTGAGCAAATGTTTTTCCGGCATCAAAATGCCCAATATCAGCATGTTGCTGATTAATCAATAGTTTAATATGCAATTTCGGGACACACAAGAGACACCCGGACTTCCCCTCTATTCGGGCCAGCGGAGTAATAATTATTTTTGAAGTACATTGTCAATTCGTACCGAATTTACTAGTTCATTCTTCCATTATAAATAAGCAATTTTTCGCTGATCTACTTTTCATTTCGTTTATCTTGTTTGATCGTTTTTAAACTACACTTAAGTTTTAAATACTCTTCGCTCAATTTTATCATAATCATTTCTACATTTTCACAACCGTGTGGTTTTGTCCTCTCGATACCCTTAAGGGGAAACTAGACAATGTGTTGGCGACAACATTTTCCTTACCCTGAATAGATCGTATATCGAAATTAAATTCCTTTAAATAAATGGCTCACCCAGCTAGTCGTGAGGTTTTTAATGGGCAACTCATAATAAATGATAAAGCCTTATGATCGGTTTGAATTATTAACTTTAGCCCCACTACCAAGGAACGCCACTATTGCAATGCAAATATCACTTCCAAAGCTTCCTTCTCCGTGGCGGAATAGTTTATTTGCGCCCTTTTCAAGATCCGACTTGCAAATGCGATCACGATGCGGTTACCATCGGTATTTAATTCAAATAACACCGCTTCTAAACCATAATTAGAGCTATCGCCCTGTATAAAAACCGTTAGGTCAAATTTCGGATGATAAACTATCGAAATTTCTAAATATCCCTACTTTATAGATTCAAAAGCTCCTTGTACATGACAGACCACTTCCACTGACAGCCCTTCCTTAAAAGTCTCAACAAGGGTATTGTTTTATCTGCAGAGCGCTCTACAAAACATCACTCATGATTTGCTAACCCTAAAAACGCTTGCAGTTCTTTACGATTTCGAGGTTTTAGTATATTGTTAATAGCATCTACCATCGCAGGGTCCATGCGAATTCCCTTAGAAGAAACAATGTGACCTAAATAATTCATTTCCCTTCTTGCAAACACTCATTTTCGCAATTTCAATGTAAAATTGGCTTCCTTAGAAGCCGAAAAAAGTCTAGCTGAATGCCCTACATGTTCATTCGCACTCGGAGAAAATACCAGCAAATCGTCGACAAAATCCTGAACAAATGATTCGAATTCTGGACTTAATATTTCGTTCAACGCTCTAATAAAACTGGCTACAGATGTAGCCAGCCCGAAAGACAGTACTTTAAAAACATACGTTGTATTGTTGTAGAGAAATCCACTGTACTTCTGGTCTGCTACCGCGTTTGGTATTTGCCAGTATGAACTGGTCATATCCAATAGGGTTAAATACATGCCCTGCGTAAATTTCAATAACAACTCCTTTGGTTTTGGAGGAATCACGTAATCCAAAACCATCTTACTATTTAGATGGCGAGCATACAGATATATTCGCATAACGTCATCCTTCTTTTTAACCATTACCAACAGAGAAATATATTCCGTTTGTTATTGTCTAATAATTTCCCATTTCAACATTTCGTCAATTTGACGTCGGACTGGTACTGGCTAAGATCTTTTATAGAACCGCGTACTGTCATTCAACTCTATTGTATGTTCATATTTGGTAGTAAGTTCTGGCGTTTCAGAAAAAACTTTCATGTACTCAAAAATCAAATCTTTTATTTTACCTTGTGCTTCCGAATCAAACCTCTCCGTCGATTCAGGTGCTTTGCTTATCTCCTCCTTAGACTAACTGTGCCTTCCCTTGGCATCTAACAAATTTATTAATAACCCAGGTTCTTCAAATCTCTGTAATGGAAATGTTTCATTTTGTAACCTCCATTCTCAAAATGAATACTCGCCTCAAAATCAACCTTAAAATTATTTTCTATTAACCAATCGCACCCAAATATAATCTCTTTATTCAAATTTGGAATAACGAAACTTGGGGTGTCGAAGACATTTTCACCAATTTGAATGGGTATTAATACCTGTTCACTAATTCGATATTGTTTTGCACCAACGGCGACAGAGACGATTGTGTTTGAAACCGGAAAGTCCACGCTATTTTCCTTAATTATTGCTAAGAGTTTGCTCGAAATAGCCGTAAGTTGGCTTACAGAATCGATTAACGCTTTTACTTCGTAGTGACGAATTTTTGTCTTTAAAAAGGGCGACATCATTTTATTCGAGTTCTCCCCTTTTCCTCGTCGCTCAACAATCCTTCACTACAAACTTTAACTTTGGTTAAATAGTTTTCTATTTCTTCAATACCCTTCAACACGTTTATTAAAATTCCCCTTTGCACCGTTTCATTTAAGTGACCTACCAGCCAGTGAATCAATTTTCATTCCGGAATTTCTTTCGATAATTAGGTACGACGCTTTTTTATATAATTCCAATATATAATCAGATGCTTTCCCACCTTTATGTTTACCATACCTAATCTCATAGTATAACACCTTTTCTTCGTCCTCACCCCAATATTTATTTTTGAAAGATTCCTAAAATTTCTCAAAATTATCAAAAGAATTCTCCTTACTATCAGCCAACTCCAAAATTGAAGTTCGTAAACATGTCATGGCCATTTGAGCCTTTTTTATTTTGTGGCACCTCTGTTTAATTTTCCTTAAAATGCCACTGGATGCAATTTACATCCTGAATAAAAATTTAAATTCGGACCATTAAGATCTTTCCAAACAGTAATATAATTTTTATCATAAATTTTTTCTGGCGAACTATTCAAAATCTCAACTTTATTAATCTTCACTTGATTAATTTTTTTATTGGTAGCTAATTGATCCGCCAACGTAGAAATATTGTTTTGCATATCAAGCATTCCTGTCGCTAACTTTAATACAATCTCCTCTAATTTCACTTTATTCACATCGTCTTGACTAATCACTTCATTACCGCTAGCCGGTTCGCTACCTACAACTTTATTTTTGCTTTTACCCATTTCCGTTGCTTACAATGCAAACATGCACCAATTAAAACATAACTAATTCCTATCGTTTATAAACACCTGATGCGCAAAAACCCCTACAATAAGAACAGACGACAGCTTTATCTTGCTTTAAGTTGGGCGACGATATAGCAATCTTTCTCTCTCTCTCTCTCTCTCTCTCTCTCTCTCTCTCTCTCTCTCTCTCTCTCTCTTTCTCTCTCTCTCTCTCTCTGCGCACTTTCAATTTAAAAATTGCTTTTTCTAAAGTTCAAATACGTTTATTCACATTTATACTGTACCGCTACAAAATTGGTGGATTCTAGGTATAAACACCTCAATTATCAAGAGGGACTTTTGTACAACAAGTAACCTGCTAAGACAGTAAACATAACAACTAATAACCCTACACTAAACCAAATTGTTTCTACAGCCACAGAATAAATACCTGAATCTCCTCTTTACGATGATTTCTATATACGGGCCCAGTGAATGCGTCTTATCTTGTAAGAGAAATAGTAGAAATTTTCCACGTCATTTCGCGCAACTGTCGCGCTCACACTCTGCACCGTTGTACCACGTTTACACGGCGTGCTTCAACTTTTCTACCACAATACCGCTGATGCACTCTAGCGCAATCTGCTCACAGAATAATAGACAATTTATTAATCGTTGATTGTCGAATACCAACGGCATTAACATCACGTTTTACAGACCATCTCTACAAAATCCCGCGTTCGGTCTTTTTCTGTCTCGGTTAGACAAGTGTATCTTTTGCTGTCTACCCTCATACTACTCAACCTGTACTGTGGCGTCGCACATATGGTGCAGTCCTGCGCTATCTCCTACACTCATGCACGTACAGATGGAGTTCTGTGTGTGATTTGGACAACATATAAGTACCATGCTACACATGAAAACATTTAGGCATGAATATAGCTACGGACCGAGTGTGACAACCATAAAGACTGCTCAACTCACTTGAGTGATCATTATAGCTAACCTTCCACCCCCGTAGAGTAGAAGAGGGATATACATAATAACATTGTGTTTATTTATTAAAACCTATAAACTTTATAAATAAAAATTATTGCCATGGTATTTGAATACAAGGTAATACAATGCGTTAACGTTTACCACCTAATCTACTTGCCGGGCTTTAGATGGAACTATGCCGCAATCGTCATGGACCCAGCGTTCGTCAGAGGCACAACCAATGGACTACCATGCACACAACAACCAAAACAACATAGTAAAAATCTTTCAATGATTCTATGAAAGAAACATAGCTATTTAGTTAATATTAGCAAATCATTTGGTTTAAAATAATCTTGTGAGAATTTTAATATAATAATGATCTATTACCTCCAACAGGGTATCTGGCGTCGAGAGAACTTTGCTATTAGAACACTCCATCACGCATTTACACCTGAAAATTCCAACTCTATCACTCTGACATTGATACTACTCTCTCCACCCGATCTGAGTCACAACTAGTTACCTCCTGGACAACACCAAATATTCATCTATACAGCGATTACAAGACTATCACGTTTGACATACCCTCCTCCAAACTTGCTATAACATACTGTCATCCAACACATAACAAGCAGACTCGACAGCCTACCTTGAAACCCTAACCAACCGAATCTCTACTATCTCGTCAATCACACATGCGGACCTATATATTCATCAAAGAACCTCTTTCATTACAAACCGTAGTCTCAACGGCTTCCACAGCCACCCCCAAAACACTACTCTCTACGAGCAATGGTGTACACCGGAACTCACACAAACAAGACACACAGGCACTTAAGCCAAACAGACTACAAATTGCTCGACAAGATCAACGCCGAGCCAAAAGTAATCATCAACATGACTCACACATATACCAACACAAGACGAGTATATAAAGGACAGATCACA
The DNA here is from genome assembly GCA_036346225.1 of Platerodrilus igneus. Lineage (NCBI taxonomy): Eukaryota > Metazoa > Arthropoda > Insecta > Coleoptera > Lycidae > Platerodrilus > Platerodrilus igneus. Next base: position 7,735 of record JARFIW010000596.1, on the reverse strand, counting down.
TTAAACCTGAAACAACACTACCAAAACTGACCCAATCGCAACATACAGACTCTTGGAAAACAGACCGAAAACTTATAAAACCACTCCAAACCCTACATGGTAGCATCTCCAAAAATTCAACTTTTCCATCCCTAAGTATACTGAATACTCTTCTAGACACGGCAATCACGGCAATCTCATACTGAACATCGGAGGTACTGAATTAGCACAATAATAATTTCTTGACGAATCACAAACGCCACTAACTATAGAACTTAACGCCGAACTAGAAATCACCCTTTTAGACTCCATAGTCGTTAAGGTTAACCTCTATAAACCCCTTGGTCCTGACTTGAGTACAAATGAAGGTTCTGGCCCACAATAAGAGAATCTACACACCTGTTGTTCTAGATTTATCTCACTACAGGAACCTTCCTATATCGATTTAGAATCGCCTCTATATGGTTAATCCTAAAACCAAACAGACCTCCCGATGACCCAGACTCGTATGAACCCATAGCCCTTCTCCCATTCTTAGCTAAACTTGTCGAGCAGATTATACTCCTTAAACTCAACTTCCACATTAAAAATACTTCCTATACGTTTTGACAACGATCCTAGGTCATGGATCGTAATGTAAGACGATTTTAATAACTATGATTGGTTTAATTTCCAAAGAAAATTAAGAAGAATTCCACATTGCACTCAATCCAGTTTTATCGGTAAATCAACATGGCTTCCGTCCGGGTTACAGCTCAGAGAAAGCTATCCTATTTTTAAGATACGTAGTAGCCTTCTTTGTAGACTTTCGTTCCACTTTTGACCTTCTATCGTGGTCAAACCTCCTTAATCAGCTACAACAAGTCAACTTCACGTCCAACCTTATGCACATCATACAATCCCTTCTCGCCCTCCACACAACTACGTTTTCTTCAAAATTCCCCACAATTACCAAACCAATAACCCAAGGATACTCCCAAGGTTTCCTCCTCTCTCCCAATTTTTGGAAACCTAACTCTCAATCCACTCCTTGACCTGAACATCCCAAATACTTCAACCTATGTCTACACAGACGACTTTACCCTTACATTTCCTTACTTTATCTTCAACGGAAACTCTGGAGTATTCTTAGAATCCACCGCTGCCCTGTTGATAAACAAAACTGAGTTTTGATCTTTTCTAAATAAACAGCCAACATCACCATCCAAAACCAAAATACTCGTTAAAGGTTTTCTAGATCTCCGAGAAAACCCCACCATTAAAATTTAGACAGCTCCATTACTTTTTATGAACAGTTTCATACCTCAGATTACACTTTGACACAAGACTCAAAACCACACCCACCTCTCCAAAATCCGGACTAAAACAATACCCAGCGTGCCCTACCAAAACCAATGTACCTAAATAATCACACACGCAAATTTATCCTTCATCATATCCTAGTTCCAATCATTCGTTATGTCGTCGACTCCTTGGCTTCCCTTAACACCCCATCTTCCAGACGCTTCTTAGGTACCATCGGTAGACATTTTCTTTTAAACTCGTCAAGAGTATACCGAACCAAATTCACAGTCGCATTGCACACTTTGCTGCAAATAACCCAAATTAAAATTCTTTTAGGCTTAGCCATCCTCACCCTCAATCTTAAACAACAACGTTCAATAACCCTTCACGACAGAACAATAAATTCTAATGACTATCTAACTTTAACCAGAACTAAAGTCAAATCCAGATTCCTAAATTTCTTAACCCACTCCTGACTACAACATTGGTCCTTATTCTTAGAGGCATACCACATATGACAGGTTATCTGACAGTACCATCATCTTATTACGCATTCCCTTCTTCACACGAGCTATTATCGAATTCATGACTGTGAATGACAAATTCCGTAATGACTTACATAGATTCAACCTACCCTCTTCTCTATTCTGTCCCTTTTTCAACCAATTACATCTAGACATCTTCCCTGATATTACCAATATCCCATCACACATTCGCTTTTCCAGCAGAGCTACGATCCAATTCATGGCCGTGAGTGGCAAATTCCATAACGATCTACATCGATTCAACTTAACCCAACGACTTACATCTCCATTCAACCCTTTCTTCCACCAATTGGTTCTGTTCTCTAAATACGCATCTACAGGTGAATTTCAACAACGTAATTTACCTAGATCCCTACTTCCCATTTCTCTGCATAAATTTTCTAGTTTCTAGTAACCCCCAAGAACTAAACTTATTTCTTAACGAAATTCTACTCATTAAATCAACAATTCTTTAAACAAGCGCCTTCGACTCACATATACATTCTTATACACAATTTATTGTTACATACTACTCCGGTGCGCCAAAAGGCAATATCTGACAATGCAGGCCAACACGACACGAGCACGGGTTCATAAGTTCCAACTTAATATATTTGTTTATCATTTATTATTAGTTTTTGTATTTTAAAAATTACTGGTACTCATTTAGAGCGTACGGGTAGGAGCTGCATAAGACCCAGTGATAGACACCATGAAGAACATTATGAATTATTGGTGCTTCGCTGAAATTAGGCTGAAGCATGCACTGCTTTCAAACGTAAAGACACTCAACGTCTAAATGACGCGCTATTTGCGGGACCGGTGGGTATTTAAAGAGCGCCTTGTTATCATATAAGTGGGCGGCGTCTAAAAGTATGTAGACTTAGCAGTGTTATGTTTAATATTCACAAGCAAACAAATAAAAGAAAGTTCATAATTCACATATATACAAGTTAATAGTCAAAATGAACAGTTTGCAGTACTTCGAAAGTCTTCGGTAATCTTTGGAAGGCTTCGTGGTTGCTCGTGAAACCAAGTAGGAACTTAAACACTAAGTAAACAATTATATACACAATTCGGAGAGGTTCAATGGTCTTCGACAGTCTTCGGAATTCTTCGGAAGACCTCGGAATTTCTTGGTGAGGCTGAGCGAGAGCTTGAATAACGATAATAGGAAAGTATTTATAGTTTGAAGAGGTCTAGACGTTTTCAGCGGTCTTTGGGACTCTTCGAAAGGCTTCGTGGTTTACTTGTGGAACAACGTGGATTTATAAAGAATAATGATATACATACAAGAACTGTACATTGAGTATATATAAAATATTAAGGGGTTCAGAAGTCTTCGGTAGGCTTTGGAATTTACTTGTGTGGCTGAGTAAGAGCTTGAATAACGACAATAAAAGAGTATTTATTGTTTGAAGAGATGTAGACGCCTTCGGTGGTCCTCGGGACTTTTCGGTAGGCTTCGGCCTAGGACATGTTGCTACCCAACTCTACAGGGGTGCTATCCCTGTGGTATAGCTCACAGACGCATTCGGCGTCACAACAATAGACGACCTCTCGAGACGTTATCGCCGTGGAGGCAGCTGAGATGGATTCTTGCCGCAGCCCTTGTGAGTGCTGAAGCTGGTCTGGTGACGGCGGTAGGGGTGACAGGAGCTTCGGTAGCGGTAGGGTGTCTCGGAAGGCACGTCGTAGAGCGTTCTGCATCCGTTTCCAGTTGGCCTGGTAGATCGAATGGGGTTTCCTGCCCATTCGTAATTGACTACGGATCGACGGAAGATTTAAATGCGGCGTGCCCCAAGTACGGCGCCGGGCGGCGTAACTGGTCAGAATTAGACAGGCTATGGAGAGCACTGCTATATGTGCTTTACTGGACTATAACGACGTGCCCCAGGTATGGCGTCGGGCAGCGTAACGGGTCAAGAATACGCAGGCTATGGAAAGCACTGCATTACTGAACTATAGCGACGTGCCTCAGGTATGGCGGCGGGCTGGGTAACTGGGCGGAAATTAAGCAGGCTTGGCAAGCACTGTTTGCTGCGGCGGTTCACAGGCTATGGTGAGCGCTGTAGTTGAGTTCTTAGGCTGTGGTGAGCACTAAGAGTACTGAATTCTGCTGGATTCGCAATCGTATTTATATCTTTCTTCCCCTATGCAGGGTATGTTGAAAAAAGGTTAGTGGAATCGGCATCCAATAGATTTGCTACTTTTATGGTAGCACCAAAAATGAGTTGGAGCACCCGATTTTCTAGGCCTTTGTTTTATGTACAGCACGTGTACTTTGATATAGGTTAACAGTCTGTTATCTGGCTGGGTCTTCTGCGACCAGAATATTATTCACAGTATTTTGGATAACAATTGGTTTTGATTTTATTTCAGCAGTTCGAACAAATTAGAACATATATATTACTCAAATTTAGACCCGGGTAGAAAATTGATTAATCACATCAAATAATTTTAATCACCGTGTAGAAGGAAGCTTTGGGAAAAGGTACGCGTTATTAAAACCGTGAAGCATAAAATTCATTCGTTTCATTAAAAATAAGGGATTTAAATTATCCACTAGACGCTTTCTATAAAAAGAAGCAGAATTAAAATGCTCAACGTGTATTTAATTTAATTGTTCAAAGAATTAAAGAGAAATTACGTGCAAAATTTATATTAATTACCTCAATTTTAAGTAACCGGTATTAAACAAAATGTACAAATAATAATTAATATTTAATTAGGATTCACTAAAAATTAAAGGGTAGAAGTCAAGGCCATTCATTAATTATTTTAATTGGAGTTAATTGAACCGTTAGTAACATATAATATGCATAAAAGCGTGTAAAAACCCAATAGTATTCAAATCGTAGAAGTGTTATTTAGAAGTATTATGTTTGAACACCTGCGTATTTTTAAATGTTTTATGTTCTGCTTAAATTTTGTAGATAACAAATGGTTACAGAGAATGTTGGAGAAACCGTCGCTTAATATTCACGGGAAATGCTAATAAAGTGGGTTATTTAACAGTCCACGTGGACTGAAATAACTGATAGTAAAGAGTATCGATTTGTACCACTCAGAACAGGGTAGATAGAGACGGATAATATGCGCGAGACAGAGACACAGATGGTAAAAGGCGTGATTTGGGCAACGTCACGAGAGCGGCGATTGGTTGAAAATCAGATGCAGATATGAGGTGTAAACGTAATGATTTCGATACAAAATTAATTAGTTATTCTCGGACACGTTGCGAGCCGTGTGAAAATTTCTGAGATTTTTAACTGGCGCGTGTGCAAAGTTTATAGAATCGCGTGCCCGACTATCAAAAAGGGAATGTAGAATGCGAAATTCTAAGAATTGTCCGTTTTGGGGACAAAAGCGACGAACAGGCTAGCCGATATATAAACCCGGACTTTAAACAGTTTCGCTCTCTTAGATTTTTGTTTATTCGATGCTTTAAACAGTGCTCTTAGATTCTCGATTTTGATTTAATACTTTAAAATAGTTTGCCCTTTACGTGCTACGATACAAGTTGTTATGCATTAGTGCACTTAGAAAAGAAGATACAAGGTAATAAAGTTTAGTTATATTTGCGAGTATTACTGTACCAAATATCCAAAGTTGTAACGATAAATGAATAAACAAAAGTAGGCAGTTTTGGGTATAGCCTGAAAGAAGTATGAATTTGTTTGCTATTTTCGGGGTGTTAATAATCAAATGTTATTCGTAATCGTGATTGGATCCACAAAACAAGATTTTGATATACTTAGATGAGTTCCTGGGTGCCCTGAAACAACTTTAGATGAATGGTGGTGTAGAAAATTTTAAAAGGCGACCAGGAATCTGAGGACGGAAACATAACCCAGTTGGAATGGTAAAATTAGCAAGGACGATGTACATTGAAGCCACGAGTGCAGTAACCTTCAGGTAAATTATACAATTTTGTTCGAACTTTGATGTTTTTGTGTGTGTTGAAAAACTTTATAATTTGTTTGCTAAAAAAAATGGACAGTAGTGAATTTGTACAAACAACAAAATTTTAATTTTAAGGTGAAATTTTCTTGTTTAAGTAAAAAGGAGTATTTAGCAGTTTAAGTTCTTGATTATGATGAAAATTTGGGTCTGTCTTTGAGCTCAATTAGACTAACCTGTTTGATTAACGTAAAGGGGTGGGAGATGCTCCCTTTGTACTCAGACTCAGGTCTGCAAATATTGTTAAATAAATTAGTAGGTATTCTACAAGGACTTTAATTCTGGATGCAAATTAAAAATGATGACAAAGTTAATCTTAAAATTTTATGATACTGAAATTTATGCTACAATTTAATTTTGAAATTTTAATGTATTATGAATATGGATGTAAATAGAGTTAACGTTGATGTTTGTGGTAGGAATGTGTTTGTTTTTTTTTATGAATGAGGATGAAAGTTTTAACTAGGTGAGCAGCCGAGGCGGAAAGAGTAAAGAGGCGATTATCAGAAGAGAATCACAGCATAATCGTAGCGCCCAAAAGTGAGGCTCGAGTTCAAAATAAAATTTTTGTGATTTTATTCCAGGAAACTGGCGAGGCTTTTTGTACATTTCACAGCAGTTTATGACGCCCAATCTGTGGGGCTGGATTCGAAAACCGTAGTTCCCGAATTTTGGTGAGGTTTCACAGCAGTTTATGACGGCCCAACGCTGGGGCTCGATTCGAAAACCTTAGTTCCCGACAGAATAGTGAGAAACACAGCAATATAAATATATATATATATATATATATATATATATATATATAAAATCGTGTAGGTTATATGTAAAAAGGGATAGATAAATCAAGAAAGTAATTTTGTAAGGACCTTATATATAAAAAACAAAAAGGTATTAGTTACGCTTCAAAGCAATTAGTGTTGACCTTAAAACAAACGTGTAATAGCATACATGTGTATCGATAAGTCGTAATTTTAAAGTTGCATAGTGTGTAAGCTTTGCAGTGCGTTGAAAAATTCAAGGATAATGCGAAGATAATTAGCTTTAATATTCTAAGGTTGTAAATCGAGCACATCAAATAATAGAGGGAAAGCTTTTGGCTACAATATATAAAATCGATAATTCATTTAACTAACAAAGCGTCCGTTAAAAACAAATCTCTAGGAAGGCTACATGCTAAACAACTGGGGAAAATACAATTTCAAACTGGCAAACAGTTCATAGAAAGGATTTGCAGACAAATAAGCAATTCGAGATATCATAATGTAGGTTGAAACATAATTCTTTAGAAATTTAAGCTAACAACTGAAACGAAGGTTGAGAAACAGCAGGTGGTTTTAAAACAAGGCGGAGACAGAATATAAATAGAACAGGGTAAAGGAGATAACAGACGTTGAACAAAACAGCCATTTAAAGCACGCGATACTTTGTAGAGGCTAACGACAATATTGATTTTAAGTTGCTATAGTGGGATTTTAGACAAGGATAATAGAATTGGAAGATAGATCTACATCAGGGAAATAGTTTTTGATCGGTTGATTGCGAGCGGAGTGAGAAGTTTTTCTCAGAGTATTGCGACCGTTGAGCACGCTAATTAGTATTTTGGACTAAAGCTATGGTAGAATGAAAAATTCTGAGTTCTAAAAGATCGTTGAGTTTCGAATTTTTAGAATTGGTGAAGGTAGAAGTGAATTTTGATGAAAGTAGGTTACAGGTGGTAGGCTTGGACGCTTATAAATACACTAAGAGACGTAGTGAGGCTCTTTTATTTCTTCTGTTCGCTTCAGACCTACATGGTGTAACATCTAAGTTGAAAATTTGTAAATCGGTGAAAGTGAAGTCCGTTTAATTTAAATTACCAGTGTTTAAAAACACGAGTAGGTGGTATTTCATAAACGGGGAGTAGAGGAAAATCAGTGAACCCACCCTCATTTCCACCAGCTTCCCTCATTTCCACACACATCTGGACCAATTTACATGTAAATTCC
>JARFIW010000595.1:0-27229 GCA_036346225.1 Platerodrilus igneus | reverse complement strand
CTGTATTGTTGTAGCAATATGGTATTATTTTAATGTCCTTGATGATCGGGACAAACATCATCATTAAGTCTTCAGTCCTGGAACTGGTTAGACGCGATCTCCATTGTTTCCCATTCCGAACTAACCTACTCGTTCCCCTGTAATTCCCACAGTCTGCATCTTTCATTATCTGCGTGCAATAGTCTGATCTGGGTTTGTAATCTCTATAATCTCTTTTACTATAACTGCTTGTAATATAGCCCGCACTATTCCCCAAGAATGCCCTAAAACGTATTCTGTCGTTCACTTTCTCCTATTTTTTTTTTGTTTTCTACAGATATATTTATTCCCCTACTCTTTATATAACTTCTTTGTTATTAACTTTGCTGTCCATGCTATCATCACCATCCATCTGAAGAATAACATTCCAAAAGGTTTTTTCCTATTCCCGTCTGCTTCTTCTACTGTCCCTATTTCATAGGCTTACAGTGCTGTGCTTCACACATATGCTACCAACAATTTTTCCCTTGTTTATATGTTTGTTGTATTCGAATATAGCCGCTACTCATTTTTGTTAGCTACTGTTCGATTCCCTTCTATTGTTTTGTAAATATATACCCTATTTCACTAGAAGTCAATGGTATGTGAGAGGAGTTAAGAAGCCTGTGGCTACCAAGATCCCCCAACACAGACATTTGCCAAATTATCAGTTTCCCAATAAATACTTTCGCACAATCAAGATTACTTGAAAATATTGCAAAACCAACACCTGTATTTGTTTATAGTAATTATCGGGTTTAAGTGTAATTAATTTTTCGTCTTTAGGTTTTTCGTATTGGAACTGGTTGGGCACGTACTTCCACTGATTTATATTCTGAGCTAGCCTACACAGCTCCCTGACATTCCAACGGTCTAGATTCAGCTCGGTTTTTCTTCTATTGTTTTCTAAATATATGACCCATTTCACCGATATTTAGTGGTCCCGGGTACGAATCCCGACATGGTCCGCTTGAAAAATGTTAGGCGAGCATTTTTTACAAAAATGCATCCTCGTTCGGATGAGAGGTAAAATGGAGGTCCCGTGTGTGAGTGTTGTCACGCACGTTAAAGATCCCTACCTTGCTTGGAACAGCAAGGGTTCGGCAAAGTTCCAAATTTTCCAGGTAAAATAGAAACTCGCTTCCTGGCCAATGTAGTACCTTCGGGTGGAGCATTGGAAAATCACATGTAAGATATGTGATGGGGAGGCGGCTCCGTGGCATAGTGGTATGTGTGTGACTACCACGTCCAAGGTCCCGGGTTCGAATCCCGACACGGTCCGCTTGAAAAATGTTAGGCTAGCATTTTTCACAAAAATACACCCTCGTTCGGATGAGAGGTAAAATGGAGGTTCCATGTGTGTGTGTGTTGTCACGCACGTTAAAGATCCCTACCTTGCTTGGAACAGCAAGGGTTCGGCAAAATTCCAAATTTTTCAGGTAAAAAAAACTCGCTTCCTGGCCAGTAGTACCTTCGGGTGGAGCATTGGAAAATCACATGTAAGGTATGTGATGGGGTGTGACTACTACGCCCAAGGTCCCGGGTTCGAATCTCGATACGGTCCCCTTGAAAAATGTTATGCGAGCATTTTTCACAAAAATACACCCTCGTTCGGATGAGAGGTAAAATGGAGGTCCCGTGCATTAGTGTTGTCACGCATGTTAAAGATCCCTACCTTGCTTGGAACAGCTAGGATTCGGCAAAATTCAAAATTTTCCAGGTAAAGAACTAGCTTCCTGGCCAATGTAGTACCTTCGGATGGAGCATTGGAAAATCACACGTAAGGTATGTGACGGGGGTTAAGCAGCTTGTCGCTACCGAGATCTCACAACACAGGCATTTGCCGAATTAGCAGTTTCCCAGTAAATCCTTTCACACAATTAACATTAGTTGAGAATATTGCAAAACCAACACTTGTAGTTGCTTATAATAATCATCAAGTTTAAGTACCATTATTTTTTTCGCACAAGGTCTTTCGTTTTGAAACTGGTTAGACGCGTACCTCCATTGATTTCTATTCCGAGCTAGCTTACATACTTTTCTGAAATTTTCACAGCCTACAACTTTTACTATCTGTATGCAGTAGTCTAACCTAGGTGTACTTCTACCCCTCTTTTTTCCTACCTCTGCTTCTAAAATATTCCGCACTATTCTCTCATGCCATAGTATGTGACGTATCATCCTATCTCTCCTATTTTTTACAGTTTCCACATATTTCTTTCTTCTCTTACCATCTCCAGAACCTCTTTGTTCTTAACTTTATCTGTCATCCTACGTCTGTAGCACCACATTTCAAAGGATACTACATTTTTTCCTGTCCCTTCTCCTACTGTCCAAGCTTCACAACCATACAGTGCTGTGCTCCACACATGCTTTCAGCAATCTTTTCCTTGTTTCTATGTTTGTTGTCTGTGAACACATTATTTGCTTGTTTTTGTTAAATGTAGCACGACCTTGTGATAATCTTTGTTTTATATCTTTTGCGCTTTTCTCATCTTGTGTTATTTGGTTTCCTAGGTAGCGGTAATTCTTAACCTCTTGTAAGTTCTCGTTTCTTATTTGTATTCTAATTTTTGATTTATTTCCCTTCCTTTACATACTAGAACTTTATTTTTTTTTTGTTAATTTTCACTCAGTATCTTTCTGTTAGAACTGTTTCCATTTCATTAAGAGGTGCGTCTAACTCTTCCTTTCTAGATGCCAATACCGCTATATCATTTACAGATCTAAGCTTATGAATCTTTTATCCTTACATAATAATTAATTTCAAATGACTTCTTGCATTTGACAGCATTAATTGCTTCGTGAATGTACAAGTGAATGTTCTATTACCGCCGTTTGCTTTTTGTATAAGCTATGTACTATAATATGTCTATCCCTAAAATTCATTCTAATCTTTTTGGGTATTTTGAACATTTTTTTCCATTTCACATTGCCAAATGCTTTTTCCAGATCTACAAACCCTATATACATACTTTCTCTTTTTTCTATTGTCTTCTCCATTATCCCTCAGAACTAAAATAGCCTCTCATGTTCCTCTGTTTCGTCTAAACCCTAATTGATCTTCTCCTAGTACTTCTTCATCCCGTTTTTCCATCCGTCTTTGTACAATTTTAGTTAATTTTTTTGACATATGTATAGTCAAGATAATTGTCCGCGGTTCTCTTTTTTGGTATAGCGACTATGATGTTGCGTTTGAAATCTTTGAGTATCTCTCCTATCTCATGCATATAGCTAACAAGTTGGAAGAGACGTTCTGTTGCTGTTTGTCCAGCCGTTTTAAGAGTTTCTACTTGCACCATGTCTATTTCCGGTGCCTTACCATTTTTTAGGCCTTTTAATGCTAATTCAAACTTATCTCTACATATAAGGTATCCCAAGTCATCGTTTTCAATGTTTAATTCCTGTTCTAGTGCTGCTAGTTCCTTTCCTGCATATAAATTATCTATATATTCTTGCCATCTAACCACTTTCTCTACTTTTTATAATGATGTCTCCTTCAGCGCCCCTTATATTTTTGCTATACGGTTTTATATCCCAAAAATTCATTCTAATTAGTTTACATGCAAGAGTCTTAGTCTGTCTTTCCTATTACTATCTCTTAGTTTGTACCTCTTTGCACTTTTCATCAATCCATTATTCTTTAGCTTTCCTGCATTTGTGAATAACATCTCACTTTTGTATGTCTGTTTTCCAACTTCGTCTGGTCTGTTTTGTATTTTCATCTTTCTTCTATTATATTCAGAATATCCTTTGTTATCCATGGTTTCTTATTTTCTTTTTATGTATAGTCTAGAATATTTCTGACCGCCTTGTCTAAGCTGAATGTATTGTTATTCAATTCTGTTTCTACTTCTTTAGTATCCAAAATTTTCCCGATATTTTTCAGCAATTCATTTGACTTTTTTCAAATCTCTCGTGGATATCTTTATCTTTTAGTTTCTTAAAGTCAAAATGCCTTTTTTTGTTACTTTTTCTCAAATTTTTTAAATTTAAGAGCGGTCTTCATAATTACGATGCTGTCAGTGTCTATCTCTGCTTCTGGGTAGCTTCTACAGTCTTTTACTTGATTTCTAATCCGTTGTCTAACAAAAATGTTATCTATTTGATATCATCCTATATCTCCTGGCATCTTCCGCGTGTATCGTCTTCTAGCATGATGTTGAAATAATGTGTTTGTGATAGTTAAATTGCTTTTGTCGCAATATCCTACCAGCCTATTTTCCCTGTTGTTTTTAGTGCCTAAACCAAATCAAGCTACTACCGCTCCTGACCTACCCTCGTTAACTGCGTTAACGTCCCCCCTAACTATTAAATTTTCATGTCCTTTTACGTATCTTAGTATGTCTTCGATATATTTGTAGATCGCGTCCACCTCTTCCTCACTATGGCTGGTTGTGGGCATGTATACTTGTATTAACACTGTAGTCGAGCGGAATAGCTAGGAAGACATTATAATTTGAATAAGGGCTGTTACAACTACGACCACGTCCCCAGTGCTCCACCCGAAGGTACTACATTGGGTTTAAACGCGAAATTAACGTGTAATCGAACTTCAAAATTAATCGATCCTAATTAAAAAAAATCTAACCAACTGAAACAAAACTAAAAATAGGGTTTGAGTAATGGTATCCCTAACGTTGATTTTGGAGTGTGTCCGAACAACAAGACACAAGAAAATGTAAAATGGGGGGGATCTGTAATACCGGATAGCAGTCGCCAGCTCTGCTTACCGGAGCGACCTAAAGGGTCGACTTAAGACTATCCAAAGCTAGTTACCTAATTTAAAAATGGATTCAAATTTCTAAGCATTCGCCAAATATTTTAATAGTGAATTCAGCTATTTGCCTGCACTATATATTTACAAATTCGTCCTCCCTGGTCTAAGTAATTTAGCCTAAATCCGTTCCTAGCTTTTCCTATCATTCCCTAACTGATTTATATTATTATTGCAATCTTCTCAATTTCAATCTTTCTTCCTATATATATATATATATATATATATATATATATATATATATATATATATATACAGTGCTTCCCAAAAGTAACGGATAAATTCGATTAAATGATTATTGACAATTTCTGAGTAAAAGCTCTGACACGTCGATTTTTATTTTTAAATTGCCATTTAATTATGTAATTTTAACCCCTTACCCTTCAACCCCTAAGCGCTAGCAACCCCTACTTAAAATTTTAAATAGCAATGTACCCCTTGTGATACCTCAATTAATAGTATTTTTCATGCAGAAACCAAATTTTACAAAAAATTCGAAATCGGTTGATAAATAACTGTTTTATTCAATAAACAAAACTTAAATAAAAAACAAACCCAATTTAAATTAAATGTTCAAACTGCTGTCCGTTAGCGGCTAGACAGTGTCCTAATCTAGAGACAAACTCTTGTTGAACTTTGTTTACTATCTGATGGGAAATTAAGCGAATTTCATTCCGAATTCTCTGCTTTAACTCGTTTACGTTTTGAGGCCTATTCAGATACACTTTAGATTTTAAATAACCCCAGAGGAAATAATCCAAAGGGGTTAAGTCGGGAGATCTTGCGGGACATTCAATTTGTCCTCGTCTACCAATCCACCTCATAGGAAATACTTGGTCGAGATATTCCCGTACTGGACGTGCATAGTGGGGAGGCGCACCATCTTGCTGTAGCCAAATACTGGGAAGGGGTGAATCAGGATCTTCTGCATTTGGATGTAGTACCGCTAAATTCGGAATTAATTCAAATTGGAGAAAATTTAGATATTGTTCTCCATTGCGTGTTCTCTCAAAAAGTATGGTCCAATAACTTTATTACCCACTATCCCCGCCCAAACATTAGCCTTTTGTGGAAATTGTGTATTTGCTTCCATCATCCAATGCGGATTTTCATCAGCCCAATAACGGCAATTCTGCTTATTAACGGTACCATTTAAATAAAATGTTGCCTCATCAGAAAACATAATATTTCCTTCCAATCCAGGATTATCATTGCAAAGTTCCATCATTGTCTCACAAAATTGCGCTCGCCTATCAAAATCATCATCTGATAACTCTTGCACTAATTGCACTTTGTAAGGGTGAAATTTTTGCTTACGGAGAAATCGATGAACTGCACTTTTTGATGCATTTAACTGTGAAACGACTCCCGCAACGCTTGTATGTGGATTTTCCTGCACAAATAGCAAGACATCCAATTCTGATTCTTCATCTAAAGCTGATGGACGTCCATCTTTAGATTTATTTCGTGCGTGTCCAATATTCCGAAATTTATTTTTAATTCGGCTTATCGTTGATTGCGAGATAGGGGGGAGGTCGGGATGAATTTCATTGAATAAAATTCGAACTTTTTTGTGCGTTCGAATTCTATCTCCAAAGCCAATCATCATTAAAATTTCAATCCTTTCAGCTTTGTTAAGTTTCATTTTTGCTGACTTATTATTAAACAAGCAACACGCACTTAACTAACGTACTTTCACTAAACTTATTTGACACTTTACAAACATTTTGTTTGTCAAGGCATACCCGATAATTGGCACTTTAATTGAATAAGTTTTTATTGAATAAAACAGTTATTTATCAACCGATTTCAAATTTTTTGTAAAATTTGATTTCTGCATGAAAAATACTATTAATTGAGGTATCACAAGGGGTACATTGCTATTTCAAATTTTTAAGTAGGGGTTGCTAGCGCTTAGGGGTTGAAGGTGGGGGTTAAAATTACATAACTAAATGGCAATTTAAAAATAAAATCGACGTGTCAGAGCTTTTACTCAGAAATTGTCAATAATCATTTAATAGAATTTATCCGTTACTTTTGGGAAGCACTGTATATATATATATATATATATATATATATATATATATATATATATATTGCTATATTTACTCTCTATAATATCGTGCCCCTACTTTGGGCGACCATATTTATTTTGCTGTAATTACTTACGTTTTATCGAGCCCCTACTTTGGGCAGACATTTTTTATTTGCTGTAATACTCTCTATATTCTCGTGCCCCTACTTTGGGCGACCATATTTATTTTGCTGTATTACGTGCCCTTACGTTGGTGCCTATATTTACTTTGCTATAGTATTAAAAGAATTATTATCATGCTCTAACTTTGGTTTGATATCTTTATTTGCTATGATATTAAATTATTGTACCACCATTTTAACATTCACGATTAAATGTAGTTATCACTATCAAACTGGACGTTATCTTTAAACAACTCTTTAACAACCAATGACAAAATTCAATATGTTACCGCCTTGCGGATTATCTCTCTCCTATTCAATTTGTGACTCCGCCTTTCTACTATTTAAATCTTTGACCTCGGCTAGCATTTATTTGCAATTATAAAATTCAGTAAATTTAGATTTTGTATAATGAAACTAATATGTTATATACAGCTTTTGAAATTATTTGTAATACCTTTCTTATAAATTTGATTTATTAACAACCATCTAATTGGTACTCAAAAAAACCTCAAAGTCACCAAAGAACATTTACTACTCTTAGGAACAAAGCGTGGAATATTCCAAACCTGTTTTCTCATTATTCATTCATATAATATGCAACCTTTCTTGTTGACTTGTTCACAAACCTATAGTAATTTAGCAAATTCAATATAAAAACAAATAATACTCCATATAGAAAAAACAAATATCTTATAACTAAAAAATCTCTGACCTGGTTTTATCTTTTCACATCGACGCTCCCATTAAAATTGATCTTCCCCAATTCTGGATTCCATTCCAATTATTACACTAATGATCAGCACCATTACATCATATACCCCAATTTACTTCAATTCTTAAACTTTCATCATTCTTGCCCCAGACTTAAACTTGCAGCTTGTTTCACCCCTGTACTTCAAGATTATTATTATTCTTCTTTTCCCTTGACATTTAAATTGCATTACTGTATTTTTCTTAACATCAGACCTCTAATTTGTAGTTTATTTTCCCCAGACATCAGAATCAGAACCAGAAATCGAAGCCCTATTATTTCTATGTCTTAGTTTACAATAAATTCATTAAAAACATACTCACGTTTAAACGGCAATTGTAATCATATTTCACTTATTTAATTTTCACTCTTATATGTATCGCGTACTACTCTGTTTCATGGCAATGCACTTCGGCCTTGATTGAGTTTAAAACTGACTTCCCCATCACGGAGCTTGCTAATATCATTTCGAGTTCCCACTCCAACCGTGGGTGTGATCTAGAACTTGTCGTTGTCCCGGACCAATCAAATAATTTTATTACGAGCCGTTTCTGATGCAATGCTCGACATTTTCCCATAATCACAACTTGCCTGCAGCTGTCTTCGATTGTCAACATATTGTATTTTGATAGATTACTTGCTTTTCTATAAACAACTGATGTAACCCGACTTTATATTTCCATGTTTACATATGTTTCACGCAATTTTTTAATCGTTTCCCTTATCACATGGTTAGATCTTTGTACGCATTTATATTAGCTACCTGAAATTCTATTTCTATATCCGCATTACTTTAATCGTCTGGAACTCTTCTTCTTAATGCGTGTCTAATTACACTTTATCAAATATACGCGTGCTTCCACTGAAAAATATCCTCATTTGTCTTACCTAAATTAACTAAACTTTATTTACAGGGTATTTAATATTTACTATCTACTTTAATACATTTATTTCACATTCCTACGCCGACTATGCGTCTTCCTAAGTTTACCTGCGTCGCCCAAAATTATCTCTACTCTATATACAGGGTATTGACTACTTACTATCTACTAACTATGTCTATTTCTTAATTATCTCCTTAAATAAGTGTAGTTTTCTGCTGACTGTCCTAATTACTCATTCCCGAACTATCTTTGCTATAACGTGCACCCTTAAGCAACCCCTTATCACAGCAATATATATATATATATATATATATATATATATGCTGTCACCAAAAATGGCGGCAGAACGTCAGAAAACAATTCAAGCCCCACAATAATATAACACATGCAAATAAATATAAAATATAAATATAAAGTAAATATATATATCATCATCATTAGGTCTTTAGTCCTAGAACTGGTTAGACGCGTACCATCATTGTTCCCTATTCTGAACTAACCTACAGATTTCCCCGAAATATGCACAGTTTGCATCTATAACTGTCTGATCTAGGTCTACATCTACCTCTTTTTTCCTATCTGTGCTTGTAATATATCACATACTATTCCCCAAAAATGCCTTAGAACGTATTCCGCCCTACTATTTCTCTTTTTCCCCAGATATCCTTGTTCCCCTATTATTTCTGTAACTTATTTGTTATTATCTTTGTCTGTCCATGCTATCGTCCTCATACATCTGAAGCACAGCATTTCAAAAGGCTGCTACAGTTTTTCTGTCCGCGTTTCAGACTGCCCGTATTTCATAGGCATACTGTGCTGTGATCCACACATGTGCTTTTAACAATTTTCTTCTTATTCTATGTTTGTTGTCTTTCCTCATAGGCGCTGTTCTTTCTTGTTAGATGCAGTACGATCACTTTCTATTGTTTTACAGTTATATGCCCTATTTCTCCGACCTTCAATGGTTGTGAAGGGAGGTAAGCAGCCTGTGGCTGCCAAGTTCCCCCAACACTTAACCATTTGGCGATTTAATATATTTTTCGCAACTAACAACTAGTTGTTTATACTAATCATAAGATTTATCTGCTCTTATTTTTTCGTCATTAGGTTTTCCGTCTCAAAACTGCTTGGACATGTACCTGCACTTATTTATATTCTGAGCTAGCCTACATAGTTCCCTGAAATTCTCACACAGCATGTGTATTCAGCTCGTTCCCTTTCTATTGTTTTCTAATTTTATACCCTATTTTACCGAGATTCAGTGAAGGAGGTTAAGCAACCTGTGGCTACCAAGATCCCCAACACTTAGACAATTTGCCGAAATAATGGTTTTCCAGTAAATCCTTTCACACACTTAACATTATTCGAGAATATTGCCCAACCAATTCTTGTAGTTACTTATAATAATCATCATGTTTAAGCACAGTTATCTTTCGTCATTAGTTTATCCATCTTGGATTGGTTGGATGCGTACCTCCATTGATTTCTATTCTGGGCTAGCCTACACATCTCCCTGAAACCTCTACAGCCTATATCTTTTTACTATCTGTGTGCAGTAGTCTAATCTAGGTCTGCCTCTTCTTCTCTTTTTCCTATCTCTGCTTCTAATATATTCCGCACTATTCCCTCATGCCGTAGTATGTGGCCTATCATCCTACTCTCCTATTTTTTACCGTTTTCCACAAATTTCTTTCTTCCCCTACAATTTTTAGTACCTCTTCGTTCTTAACTTTGTCTGTCCATGATATCTTCATCATACGTCTGTAGCACCACATTTCAAAGGCTTCTACCTTTTTCTTGTCCGCTTCTCCTACTGTCCAGGCTTCACAGCCGTACAGTGCTGTGCTCCACACATATGTTTTAAGCAATTTTTTCCTTGTTTCTTTGTTTGTGGTCTTTGAGCACAGTAGTTGCTTTTTCTTGTTAAATGTAGCACGACCTTGTGCTAATCTTTGTTTTATATCTTTTGTGCTTTTCCCATCTTGCGTTATTTGGCTTCCTAGGTAGCAGAAATCCTTAACCTCTTGTAAGTTCGTGTTACACACTTGTATTCTTGTTTTTGATTTATTTTCCCCACCTTTGCAAACTAGAACTTTAGTTTTAGTTTTTTAATTTTCATACCGTATCTCTCTGTTAGAACCGTTTTCATTTCATTAAGAGCAGCTTCTAACTTTTCCTTGTTAGACGCTAATACTGCTATATCATCTGCAAATCTAAGCATATCAATTTTTTGTCCCTGCATAGTAATTCCAAATGTCTTCCTGCATTTGACAGTATTCATTGCCTCTTCTATGTACAAGTTAAAATCAATGGGGATAGGGCACATCCCTGTCTCACCCCTTTCCTAATGTTTACTTCTCTACGTTCCTGCTCTAATTCTATTACTGCTGTTTGCTCTTTGTATAAGCTATGTACTATTCGTCTATCCCTATAACTCATTCCAATCTTTTGAGTATTTCAAACATTTTTTCCAATTTACATTGTCGAATGCTTTTTCCAGATCTACAAACCCTATATACATGCTTTCCTTTTCTATTGTTTTCTCCATTATCACTCTCAGAGCTAAAATAGCCTCCCGTGTTCCCCTGTTTCGCCTAAACCCAAATTGGTCTTCTCCTAGTATTTCTTCGCCCGTTTTTCCATTCGTCTTTGAACAATTCTAGTTAATATTTTTGACACGTGTGCTGTCAAACTTATTGTTCGAAAATTTTCACATCTATCCGCGCCTTTCTTTTTTGGTATAGTTACTATGATGCTACGTTTGAAATCTTTGGGTATCTCGCCTGTCTCATACATATAGCTTACAAGTTCTGTTACTGCTTGTCCAGCGGCTTTTAGAGTTTCTGCTTGCACCTTATCTGTACCCGGCGCCTTACCATTTTTCAGACTCTTTAATGCTAATTCAAACTCGTCTCGAAGTATAGGATATCCCAAGTCATCATTTTCAATGTCTGATTCCTGTTCTAATGCAGTTAGTTCCTCTCCTGCATATAAATTCCCTATATATTCTTGCCATCTACTCACTTTCTCTACGTTTTTTATAATGACGTTTCCTTGTGCGTCCCTTATATTTTTGCTATACGGTTTTATATCCCTAAAATTCATTCTAATTAATTTGTATGCTTCGTCTGTCTTTCCTATTTCCATCTTAGTTTGTACCTCTTTGCACTTTTCATCAATCCATTGTTCTTTAGCTTTCCTGCATTTTCGAATAATTTCCCATTTTATGGCTTTGTATCTCTGTTTTCCTGTTTCGTCTGATTTATTTTTGTATTTTCGTCTTTCTTCTATTAAATTCACGATATCTTTTGTTGTCCATGGTTTCTTATTTTCTTTTTGTGTATACCCCAGAATATCTCTGGCCGCCATGTCTAGGCTGGATTTAATGTTATTCAATTCTGTTTCTACTTCCTTAGTTTCAGATATTTTCCCGATATCATTCAGCATTCATTTGACTTTTTTCGAATCTTACTTGAATATCTTTATCTTTTAGTTTCTCTAAGTCCAAGTGCCTTTTTCCGTTCTTTTTTTTCAGATTTTTAAATTTAAGTGCGGCCTTCATAATTACGATGTGGTCAGTATCTGTATCTGTTCTGGATAGCTTCTACAGTCTTTTACTTGATTCCTAAACCGTTGTCTAACAAGAATGTAATCTATTTGATATCTTCCTATACTCCTGGCATCTTCCACGTATATAGTCTTCTAGCATGATGTTGAAATATTGTGTTTGTAATGATTAAATTGTTCTTGTCGCAAAATTCTACCAGCCTATTTCCCCTGTCGTTTCTCGTGCCTAAACCAAATAAACCTACTACCGTTCCTTCACTACCCTCACCTACCACGGCATTAATATCCCCTGTAATTATTAAATTTTCATGTCCTTTTACGTATCTTAATATGTCTTCGATATTTTTGTAGATGGCTTCTACCTCTTCGTCACTGTAGCTAGAGGTGGGCATGTATACTTGTATTATTACTGTGTTTACCGGTTTAGATTCTAATCTAACCATGAGTACTCTTTCGTTCTTTTGTAAGTAATTTTCTGCACAGTATCCTATCTTTTTCCGCATAACCATCCCCACACCCAAATTTCCTTCCTCTGCTCCTGTATGAATTACCCTGAAGTCTCCACTCCAAAAATCCCCCGCCTCTGGCCACCGAACTTCGCTGATCCCTCCTATGTCTAATGATAACCTATTCATTTCGATTTTTAGGTTCTCTAGCTTACCTACTTGCTTCATACTTCTAACATTCCACGCTCCGACTCGCAGAATGTTCCCGACTCTCATTTTTAACTTTCCGATCGCATCCTCCGAAGTAGTCCTCCCGGAGATCCGAATGGGGGACTATTTTGACTCCGGAATCTTTTACCTCAGAGAATGCCATCATGTTTGTAACAATTTAAGTACGCTGTGTACTTGGGAGATAATGTGGTGGTTTCCCGTTGCCTTCCACATCGCGGTAGTGTGTCTTAGACTGCCATACCGACCCCTATGGTCTCTGGCAATCTAAGTACCGAAAGAGCCGCTGCCCTCTTTGGGGACCTGTCTTAGTCTGGTTCCTCACTAACGACCCTACTACTTTGGTTGGACCTGTAGTTTGGCTCTTTAGCTCATTAGAACACGCAAGCCATTTCACCTGTTCTAGTAATTTAGAACTTCGGCTAGGTGCAGGTCCATTCGAAATGGATGTATATATATATATATATATATATATAAATATATAAACATATATATAAATAAACATCTAAAAGCATAAGCAATTAACAGTGTATTTAGCAGAAGCATCACCCAAAGGTGCACTCGCATGAGCATTATATCGACTAGTATCATTACACACAAAACGTGCTAGTTAAATTATTTCAAAATCTACTTATTACTACAAATCAATGCTTATGTGAATACAGCCGTCACTATTTTATTCTTACCTTCGTTATAAATTTCTCCAGCATCCGAGGATCTGATTATTTGCCTACATCTATGTGTTTCTTACTTCTAAGGGGAGTTAAATATTCACTGTTAAAGTCCTGGTGGGCATGCTCTAAACGTTCTGGGGGAGTTCACAATCGTTATCACTTCTGGGGGATGCGCGATTTCACTCTATGTTATTTTTTAAATTTATTTTACTGATTTAAATTAGTGAGGGTTTTCTGATTTAGTTTAATATTATTTATTTATGTTTCGATTTATTCCCGATATTCCGCGCATTTACGGTTTGACAGTGATTATTTTAGTGGTGTGGAAGTTGGTCGTGCATATTAGACTAGAATGTTATATTGTTGTAATTATAATTTTTTTTAATTTTATTTTTAAAATTTTTTTTTATTATTATTAATATACAGGTTTTGGCTATATCGTGCTAATCATATCATTTTCACGCCAAGTTAAAATCTAAAATTTTTCAATCCTCCCCCACCCTTCGATTTACACGCGGTTATCACCGTCCAATCTCGCGACCCTTCCCGCAAATTCTTTAAAGGCTGTTCAAAACGCTTTCTGGTTAGCCACTTCCCCGACTTCCTCTAGGCTCTTTGGCCATGCTAGGCCTACAATAACTAAATTCATATCGGCTGACCCTCGATTTGCCACTTCGAGTGGGCAGTCGAAGAGCACGTGCTCTGCGCTTTCTGCGCTCTCACCGCATTTGCAGCGGTCGTTGTCGGTTAAACCCAATCTTTGCAAATACGCTTTCAGGACACCGTGCCCTGTTATCAGCTGTACTATTTTATGGTCGAGCTTAACCTCGATCCTACCTCTAGCTTCTATGCTCGGTATGAATTTGTGGGGCAATCCTGCCCATGGCAGTGTTGTTCCACCTCTCTTCCCATTGTCGGATTGACTTTTCGCGCAGCTTTCTTTTAATTAGAGACCTCGGTATCGACGAATGTGATATCCAAAAGTCGTTCGTCGCGGCCTATTTAGCTAATTCATCAGCCCTATTGTTTCCTACGTTGCCATCGTGCGACCTAACCCAACAGAACAGCTAGGAAGACAGCACGTGGCGCGATAGTGCTGGCTACACTGCAATGGACACACACTTTTAGGGTTCTTAATTTTGTAATATTGATTATTTGGAGTGAGCTGTTATTTACTCGGTAAAATCTATACGCACTCTTACCGATCAACGGATTCAGATAACGAAGCTTAATTATTTTGCAGACAGTCGTTTTTGATAATCGTTACTCTTATTCATAGCTGTTGAGTAGGCTGCAGTTTCATTAATTTGGCCGTAGAAAGCGATTTCATTAAGGAATAATTCCTGAAGTAATATGAAAATTATTGTTATTTACTGAACATTCCCAGAAATATTATAACGAATTCAAGTTTAGGTGAGAGCAGGTATATAAAATAGATAGCGGTAAGTAAGGTTAGCTGGCTAACGAGTTGTTTGGACAGATTTATTTAGATCGTGGTGTGGATTCGCATTTTAGTGCATACCTCGTGTTTTATTTGGGACTTATATTTGTGAAGTTCGGCACTTCGTTAATATATAAAATTTTGCTGTTCTTAGGTTTATGTTTAGTTTTACCGATTCTTAAAAATCTTGTGTATACAAATTACTACATAATTTGTATTTGTAATTAACAAAGGATTAATGATGATTTCCGGTGTGTAGTAGCTTTTGAATGTTTAGCTAGAGGAGGGTTTAGTTGCATACGATTAAGTATTGGTCATATGGAATATAGAATAACTGACTAATATTAACCGAGTCTTTTAGTGATTGGTTATGAGTTTGTCAATACACATTATTGACATTAATATTACCGATTTGGTCTAAAAAAGTTGATGCATTTTCTTTCATTACAAATCAATTGAGTAGGTACTGCTTCTAGCCAAACCTTCTCCCTCTATAAGAAATATAAGTCGCTGTTTAGTTCGGTATTGTTCAACATTTAGATCTGTTTTTGTTTGCGGTTTTAAAATAAGTCATAGGCCTGGATTATTACGTTAACAATGTATTTAAAGAAATATGGTTATAGCTTTAGAGGTTACCGGTTAATTTTATCGAAACAACAATTTGAAGTGTCATGCTATCTTCCAAGGTTTGGTGAAAATTTAACAAGCAAGAATTTTCTACAAGCCGAAGACGTTGTGATGATTCATAATTCTTAATATTTAACATAAAAAATGGAAACTTTCAGAGGACTATCCATCAAGTGTTTCGAATACCTGTTGGATGTCGAAGCAACTTCCAGACTGCATACTTTTATAAAAAAACAGATTTCAACGGTGCTTAAATTGCTTTTGCGGTTCCATAGTTCTCAAACCATAAAAATAACACAATTAGGTTCAATGCGAAATAATTACGTTGTAAATTTTTATGAGTATTTATATTTAAGTTACTAAGTTTTATATTGCATAGTTATGCTATGAATTTTAATACTCTGAAATTTACGCATAAATTCCAAATATTTTAAGGTTATGCTGTAAACATTTGTATTAATAAAAGTATATAAATTTGATATCATTAACCATTGTTAAAAGGACCAAAAAGGGTAGTACAACATGCTGTCCCAACTAAATTCGCAGTTTGAACGTAAATCACATTTCGTCTTCAACATTCTGAAGCTCTTCCTAACCCAGCTAACCTGTGCCCAATTGAGAACGTTGGTAAACAATAGACAAGGTGAACTTCAAACAAAAGATTACGAATCTCTATGAATTAAAAACCAAATTCTGTTTGTTTGACATATGTTATTGTATTAAGAATATCTTTGCGTCATGCTCAATGACCTCTCCAACATTTTACAGTGCATTATGTCTACCGTTACTTATTTATTTAAAATTACATTAACTCATTATTGGTTAATGGTCTACTACATTAT
Organism: Platerodrilus igneus; assembly: GCA_036346225.1. Lineage (NCBI taxonomy): Eukaryota > Metazoa > Arthropoda > Insecta > Coleoptera > Lycidae > Platerodrilus > Platerodrilus igneus. The sequence goes on along the minus strand of JARFIW010000595.1, from coordinate 10,775 downwards.
TGGTTAATGGTGTACTCATTTCTCCTTAAGACCTAAAGTTGCAGTAGAGCAATGTACAACTCCTAACCTCTATGAAAAAACATTTCTCCCCGTAATTGTTATCAGTAGGTTGACATCAGAATCAAAAATCAAGAATTGTCAGTTTTACACATTCTGCTTTATTCAATATATGTCAACTTGGGTAGTTTTCTAACTTGATGCTTTCCAAACATTTCATAGTGCAGTCCGTCTACAGTTCCTATTTATGTACCCTCGTAGCATAAAAACAAGAAGCTTACTTCTTGAATGTAAGAAGTGTAGGTAACGAGATAAGAGTACTAGAATAGGTTTAAAGATGATAATAAAAAGAGGTCTATCTATATTTTACTTAATCTAATGTCCGGTAGTTTTAAGCTGATTATTACTTTCCTAATGCCAGACAAAATTATTTCATTATCATGTACCCGGAAACGTATTAGTTTCGGTTGGCCAACCTCTTCAATTAGCATTGGGTGTAGTACCTTCTTAGAAAGTCCACCAATGTTAAGTAAGTAATCGGTCATTTGTTTATTTGTTTCTCCTCTTGTCTTTTGACTAGTGTTTATAATTTTATCTGGCAATGCCATTCATACTAATCATGTCGGGGAATTGTAAAAGTTAACTATAGTTGCTTACATTCGAGTATAGGGGGGGGGAGAGCATGAGTTGCATTTTGTACATATTAATATACTATGATTTGTGTATAATTTCAAGATCTTTGTTGGTTATTTTGCAGAGAGAAATGGTCCAATCTGATGAGCTGCAATAACAGCGAAACCGGTCATTGGAATTTTCTCTTTAAAATATCCAACAATTTATATTAGTTTTAGTCCACTATGCTCGAATTACTTTTCTAATGCTAGACAAAATTATTCATTATCATGTACCCGGAAACGTATTAGTTTCGGTTGCTCAGCTTTCCCAACCAGCATTGGGTGTAGAACTTTCTTAGAAGGTCCGTCATTGTTAAGTAGGTAATCGGCCATTTGTTTATTTATTTTTGATTGAACTGTTTAAATGACTGAACTAAAAAAACAAAGTAAGCAACTTGTATTTTAATTATGGTGGTGTAATGGTGATTGTTTGTGTGTGTATTCCTTTTGCACTCTCCATATAAAAACAATGTCATGTAAAATCCTACCTGAAGCAGTTTTCGTCTTACACATTAATTTATCCGTTACTACCAGAAAAGGGGAAAGCGCTATATAAAGTAAACGAGAACGGTAAAGGACAGAATCGTTAGTGCAGTCAATAAACTTGTTTTTGCACATATCTGTACCTCAGAACCAGACGAACGCTAAGTCCAGAAATAAAGATTTTCGATTTATTACAATTTTGCATGTAAAATCTGATTTTGCATCGAGCCATAATAACGGAAGTTCATTAGAAATTCTCCTTTCATAATTTACTAGGGTTACACGAGCGCAAGTCCTAAACTATGTTTGAGTCAGACAAACGTAATCATGATGCTGAAGCATTACCTACTACTTGTAGAACGTAAGTCTAGTGTTGCACTTAACTACTCCGGTTCTAGCATTCATAAAAAAGTGTTCAATTTCAAACCCGCCTGCAAAAATGTAATCAGATTACAAAATTTCTATTAAAATATGTTTCAACTGCTATTATTATCTTATCTTTGTTTTTTATGTAATCGTCAATGCGTCCACAATTAGGTGTTAATTATTGCGACACAAATCAGTACAAGAGCGATTGTAACTGGTAATAACGTGCTTAACCCCTCATAGATATTATTATTTCACTGAAATATGTTTCATTACTTTATAATATTATTATAATTGTAATATAAACTGTAATACTAGCTGAAAGATGCCTCTAAGCAGAGCAGACAAATATTGTCTATGCTGAAAAGTAATTACGCTACCTATTATTTACAAGAGGATTAACCATTTTCATCTCTAAAATCGAGTTCAGCTTTATCACTAACTAGAACCAAGAGTAACGGTGTTATCTATCTGTAAAGGTAAAGATATTAGTTACCTGCTTGCCTGCACCGAGGGCGCAATATATTGCACAGAATTTACAAAAAAAACAGTAAATTTAAGTTTCAAATTCACAAAGTAAATTTATTATACATCTGCTAATCTCCTAACTTAATGCAAATTAGCAAGTTGGGTATCGAATATTTATCGATTTCTGTCACTGCCTGGATGCGGTTGTCGATTGTAGCGCAGATGTCCGAAGTGGAATTTACTGATTTTTTCTAAAACATACACGCAAAATTATTTTAAACTGTTTAAAAATACCTGAACAGGAAAATGTACAGGTCAAGATGTTAATTATGTTTATAATAATTATTTCATTATATAATATGGTTATACATATATATATATATATATATATATATATATATATATACATATACATATATATGTATATATATATACGTATTGCTATGTTAATAAGGTCATTTAGGGGTAGATATGATCACTAATATAAAACGCTTCATGTAAACATCATGAGGGTTTAGAAAACTAGACATTTCTACAGAGAGAATGAGAAATTCAACAATTAGGCAGTAAAGCAAGTGCCAACGCCCTGTATATAAACTATAGTTATAATTATTTTAAGAAATGAAAAGTACTCTAGAAGATTTAATTAAATAAACTTGGCAAGTGATAAAAAGACGTGGACAGAAGCTGCAACGCAATACGCGTGGGTAATGCATCATCATTACACAAAGAATCCCAGTTAAATAAGCAGGTTTGAAAATGCGTAAGATGGATAACGCATATAATTTAATGCATAAATTAAATTAAGGCTACGTGACCAGAAAAGTAAAATCCAACACCTTGATAGATTAGAAATAAATACGGCTTAGTGATAAAAGCAAAGTTTATTAAATTTATTGTACAAACAAGACGTACGTGACCAGGGAAAGTGAAAATTCAAGAGACCAATGCAAATAACTTGAAATAGTACGTGCAGAAAATAGCGCATCAACTTCGTTTATACATTAAAAATTCATAGAAATACTCAAAATCTTGCATGTAAGAATCACGTACAAAGCTTTAATCGTTGAACAATGCGCATGCCAACAGATAGACGTTCCTTTTAAATACGACAGGATTTGTAAACAAATCAGTTTAACTTGAATGAAGGCATGGTTCACATCACCTGAAAGAAGATATTTACGTACAAGAATTACAAGTGATTTTATAGTTAATAAATTGTATAATGGTGATAGTGTAAAACTAAATAAGGTTTGTCGTTTAATCCTTACAAAAACGAACTCTAAATAATTACTGGATCCGACGTGGAAATTCGATAAATATTTAAACAATTACTGGATCCTACGAGGAAACATAATAGGCACCTAAACACTTACTGGATCCAACCAGGTAATTCAACAAAGACTCTAAAAAAATTCATGAATTAATCAGGAGAAGCTATACAAAGGAAAATGCAAACCATATCTAAAGTAGATCTGGATTCTACGTTGGACTATTTAAAGCACTAAGCTGAAACTGAAACAGCGAGCAGTGGGAGCAGGAACCGGATAAACTGGGGGAACGAACCAAACCACAAAACGACAACAGATTAGCCAATCTGGACATTTTGTTGTATTTTTATCTATGAATATTTTTAAACATGTGTTTCATAAAAACTTTATGTGATTAATAATTAATAATAACTGGGTGATTTTTGCTGGCTTTTTGTTTAATTAACAGGAATGATCATTATTGAAAGAATTTAATTCAATTATTAAAAGGAGGTTATATTCAAAGATTTCTTAAACGTTTTTGTACATTGTAAATATTTTGAGAACAGTATATAAATTGTGGTTAATCGTGTTTAGATCAACATACATAGGATATGGAGATAAAAAGGGGAATATAAAATTCTTTGTTGTCGTATTGTCGCAAGGTCCGTGCATGGTTAAAAACTGAGCTAGCCGAGGCACATTAAAAATTAAATTTAAGTTAAAAATTGAGAAAAGGAAAATTTCTAATCTTTTTAATTATAATAGAAAAAAGGGGGCACCGTGTCATGGCAACGATGTCACAGCAATATATATATATATATATATATATATATATATATATAAATATTTTAGGTAGTTAATTACACAAGGTAAGTTGATAAATACTATCGTATTATAGTAAATAACTTTGAGCGTAGCTTCCTGTCTATTACTGACAAAAGTCAAAAACTTGACAATGTCAGATATGATTGACAAAAATTGTTACAGACGGAAAAGCTACTAAGTGTACCTTTTCCAGTCAAATTATAAAATGGGGGCGGCCTGTAAAACAAAAATTAAAGGGGGGTCACCGGCACTAGCTAGCGGAAGGTCGTGGATCATATAGAGGGTTAAATTTGAAAAAAAAGGGTTAAATTAATTTATAATATACTACAAAGATGTGGCACTTACCTTTCATAAAATATTGTGGCTTAATGACAATTGCCAAGGGCGCCAGACAAGTCGAGAATGTCCAAATGTTCGTACAAAACCATGAGAGACTTGTCATCCCAAGGAAGACAATTGTTTCTTTTAATCAATTCCTCACCTTTTTACTACTTATAAAACTTCCATGATAAAAAAATAAAAAAACTATTGACTTAATTAACGGCAAACAAAACTATTTAATTCACAGAGCAAGAAACGTGAACCTCTTACATTCATTGATCTTAAGTTAGAAATTTAAGTGAATAGGTGACTATGGAATTTATGAAAATTTTGAGTACATAAGTAGTTTTCAAACACTTGTATATGAAAGAAAACTTATATTATAAATCGTATACTAAATTCATCCTACGGTTTATGGCCAAAACGTCCTAACAAACAAACTAACTAAAAATTGGTCATGCTACTTAACTATAAAAACTTACTAAAAATTGTCCATTGTTTGAGGGTTTGTTTTCCAACGTAGAACAGTTCTTAAATTTGGGACGAGAATTTCGCGTGTTGCTGTTGTGCCTCACATGCTTTTAAGCATTTCCTCTGGTCCCCTATGGTGCCTCAGGTAGACAATGAAGATAATAAAAACATTGAGGTTCAAAATAAAAGAAAAGGAAAATGGGGTAAGAAATGAGAAGAACTGGTAAAAGAATATAAGGAAGAAAAACTAACTAACTAGAAAGGAGTGTGTTAATAAAAAAAATGTAATCACCAAGAAAAATACATGAAACCTTTGTGCCCTGGTAAATATCGTCTAAAATGCAACCAGAAGCTTATAGAGAAACAGAGATTGAAGATACGCTCTGTAATGCTGAGAGAAGCGTGTACTTTCATGCATAAAACTGCGCTTCTCATTAGACAACGGAAAAGATAGGATACAAGAAGATACAAATCCGAGAGCCATACATTTATTTTTAAGATCAATTATAATGAGGAAGTCATTTGCAAAACTTTTTTGTAGAATACATTTTTCTACTTTTGAAACCTTTAAAAGAGTTGCTTTAAAAACCAGCGAGACAGGTTTCATAACACTAGACCTTAGCGGAACACATTCTAATAAACAAATCACTGATTGCTTAGATTGGATTAAAAATCATAACAGAAAGTTTCTGGTGTATGAGAGCTACTACTGCAGAGAAGTAACTAAACCTAAGTATTTGTGCAATCATCTGAACATTTCCACGATATAGAGATGAGTGAAGAAAAGAAAAATCAAACTAGACAAAAAATAGGTGTATTATAAAGTTTTCAATGAAAATTTTAATTTATCTTTTCACTTACCAGGCAATCCACATTTGTGAAGTTTGCGACAAACTACAATATTAAACATAAAAAAAAATTAAGAAGAGCTTATGAACTACAAAACGAGAACTTCCTTAAAAAAGTTTCGCGTAGAAATGAATTAAAAAGGGAAGATAAACTGAAAGACTGTACTAATCAAGATCTGAAAGTCATTATTCTTGATCTTCAAAAATGTCTCCCAACACTCAATTTGAAGAATTCCCAAAGTTTTCACCCGATAAAATTCTGGATGTTAAATAGTACAATTTATGACTCAATCCTCGATAAATCTTGGTGTATGATTTAGGTAGAAGCCACAGTTGGCCGAGTAGGTAACTAAATAGAATCATCTTTATTCACATAAGCAAATAGAGAGCTTAGAGATCCTGTGCAGGTCAAAATAGACTGTAATAAAGTTATTGTTAGAATTAAGATTGTTACTTTGTATTAATGAATAAAGAAATAAACAAGCATGAGCACTGCAGTTCACACGAGTAATGTGAGGGTCAGGGACAACATTACCCTGGAGAGCCCAAGTAGGTCAATCAGTCTTGGGCCTCGCAACTTTAGCATTGTTGGTTGTTCAGGCTACTCGAAATAAATTAGTTCATTTAACAATTAATTTCAACTTAGTATATTTAGAACAGTTTTTGTAAATTAAAAATCAATTTGTAATTTCTGTATAAATAAATTTGTTAGAGAAGTTTTTGGAAGAAGATTTTTTTAAAAAGGCAGTTACCAAAAGCCAAAACCTAACTGGCGCAGTCGAATCTGATCCAGAAGGGCACTAGAAATCCAAATTCGAAGAACTGGTGGCCTTATTTGTTCGTTGAGATCGGCTCCGGTTACCATAGTTTGTATAGTACATTGTTTCTTCTACCAGCGCTCTTCCTCTCTTCTCCTTTGTTGTTCCTTGGCATACTGAGGTTGGACCTGTGGGTCCTGATTTGGCTGTTACTGCTAGCTTCTTCCGCACTCCTATCCTTACTTTAGGTTTCTTTGTACGAGACCGATCCTTTTTGTGAGAGTATGAACTTAAATGTTTCTTTATGAGACATTCGTCCGTTGACGATTTTGCAGTGTTAGGCAATTTCATCTTTGTCCTCGGTAATTGCTACCTTATACCTTTCTTTTTTCTATATTCTTTTCTATTCTTGACCTGGTCCGGTAGACTGGTCCTTCAAACCGGATAAAAACTTTTGTGTTATTTCTTAAGATTTTCTTGTAGTTTTGTAAGAAATTTTTTTTGTGATGGGTTGTTTATGTTATTTTTCTGTTAGTGTGTACTGGTCTTTCAAGCCGGATACAAATCCTTTTGTTGATTGTTAAGTTGTTCCGGTAGTGTTCAGAAACGAATTTTTTTTCGTTTTGTTTTATTAGTATACTGCATGTTTCGTTGCTTCTGCGTCCTACCCCGACCTTTTAATTTTGCTAAGGGGGAATTTGTTACGTTCAACTCCTGTCCCTTACAAAATACGCTCAATTATAGGACACTAGCACGTTAACACTCTTTACACATATTCTAAATTCGTAATAAGTGGCAACTAAGTAAATCATATTACGCAATGTATACCGAAATCTCGTGATTATTTAACTCGAAGCAACTGGTCGTCGTTAGTTGTTTAGTTTGAAAAAGGTTGTCAAAATTTTTATTTTTGGGGTCAATCTTTCCGAATTTTACTGTTTACTCGCGTTGGAATTTGACTAAAAAAGTAAATACAATATCCTTCGTAACAATACTGAAGATTTGTACGAGTAATCATGGATTATAGATGGATTTCGTTGCTTATGAGACGTGAACCTCCCATTCCGCTGCTACAGCTACTGTTGTTGTTAATTCTGATCTACGATATGCTGACCGTTCTATTCCTGTACCCGTATTGGAGGATTAACCTATCACCCACATAAGTTTTGCTTATTTTCTGTTTATTTTGAATAATTATCTAACAAGTAGTGAGTCGATAAAGATTGTATGAGCCTCGTGTAAACAAATCCGTATTTGTCTAACGTACCAACTTCGTGACCATGGGTATCTACACCTACTATACGAATAAATGTAAGAAATATGGAGTTCTTAAATGGAATAGCTACTTCCTAGGTAACTGGGTGCTTCTAGCGAGGTTGAAATAAATACGTTTGTAATACCAAACGCTTACTTTAATTGTTTTCATGTCCTCTCATACAGTAGCATATGATACACAGAAATACCACGATTTAACAATAATTGATTTTTCCTATTCAACCCGTATTGTATATATAACATAAGTTGAGAATAAAATAATTGTACAGCGGATTCTCGAGCTCGTTAATCTTTAGTTAGCAATGTTAAAGTTATGTAAATACACACGCCACACTGGTGATCTTTCTTGTGAACTTGCCTTGATGATATTTATAACTTCTGATTACTTGTCATAGAGAAATATACCATGAACCTGTTGTTTAAAAAAAATAATAAACTTAACTATTTGTGTTCACGTTTTTTTGTATTACTAATAGACTTTTGGAAGTGACCTGTTAGACCCACCTACTGTAGGCAGAACTATTACCCTGCTTAATGGTAGTTTCCTATATTACCTTCATGCGTTTATCTGCCAGATTACTATCCTATCGTAGTTACTTTATTTCTATGTTTACTATATCATTTTTCTTGCAGTGGATTGCAGTGCTGATCGTCTCTTTATATTTGCTATTTCTCCCCGACCATAATCTACGACTATTGCTAGCGCGGCATCCGTGTTATATGTGACTCTAGTCTACCGTTACATATAAATTCTGGCAAACTCATCGTGTGGCCTTTGTTACATAATAGACATAAATTCTTCAGGCATAACGTTCCACTCAGGTATTGTTTTCTTAAAATTGTCAGACTTGTGTTTTCTCCGATAATTTTTGGTATTCTCTGTAGGGAGATTTGAAAACACTGGCGCCCTATACTTCTACTCATATTCCTAATCCTATACTATTTTAGTTATTGGCAGATCTTTAGGTTGGTTTTGTTACTCCTAGCGATTTTATTTTATTGCTGTTGCTCTTTCTGTATTCGATTGAACCATTTTGATTTTGATACTCCTTAGCGGTGTATTTTAGTTGTCTTATTCAGTCGTGTGAATTATTACGCCGTGGGTTTTGTTGTTGTTGGTTTTAGATATATTGTTATTTTAAGTAGATTTATTTATAATGACACACTGGCGCATGAACGTTAATTGGCTACGGAAAACGGAACTCCAGTATGAACTATCTTCTGGAGGTTTTGATTTGGGAGCTAAGTTGGATGAATTACGTAGATCCATCCGAAGTGCGTTTCATATTGAACAAGAACAAAAGCTACCTTTCGTTCCGGTGGAGGCGAACTTTGCTTCGGAACAAACAATTGTTGAATCTGCTATCAAGGAGCTTGAAAATTCTCTCGTTACTTTTGACGAGGATATTTATTCAGACGTCTTTAAACGTATTAGTTCTGTTTGGCTACACCTTGGCCGTTGTACAAATATGTCCCCAAAGGGGGATGAACAAAAAATACACCGTCAATTGTTACTTGTTCTAATCAATCTTCGCAGTACGTACGACGATAAAATAAAAAAATATCGTCGTGATGCCGTCTTACCAGGTACATCTTTGACTACTTCAACTCTTACTTCTACTCCTGCTGCAGATTTCGATGAACCTCCTTTATTCACTTCCGAGTCTAAATCGGAAGATGAACCCGAACCAGTCTTAGTTATGCCACCTCGTAGTGTTACTAAAAGCAATGCAGTTTCTAAACTTGGATTAAGATTTTCTGGTGAAGAGTCCTTGATGGATTCCTTATCCACACTGAGGAAATGTGTGTTTCTAGGGGTGTGTCCTCACATCAACTGTTGACTTCTGCATCCGAAATTCTAACAGGCCAGGCTTTACTCTTATATAGGGTCCACCGTACCGAAATGAAGTCATAGTTATACATTGTTCTAATGTTTAAGTCAGCATTTTTACCACCCAACTACGATGATCGCCTTATGAGAGAAATTTATCAACGTACAATGGGACCATCGGAATCGCTTACGGATATGTCGTTAGTGTGTTAAATTTATTCATTCGTCTGTCTGAACCACTTTCTGAAAAAAAACGGTTAAGTTTGATCCGGGGAATTTAACTATTTTTTATCAGACTTCTTTGGGCCTTACTCCAGTTACTTCGGTTGATCAACTCTTATCATTGGATCAACAATTGGGAGCAACCAAGATTTCGGCTGAACGTTATCGACCACCACCTTCTAGCAAAACTTCGAAGTTATTGGAACCTGCCCTTGCTTATAAACTAGATACTACACCGCGGGTGTCTACCCCTGTCACTGCTCATTCAACACCAGCGCGGAGATTAACCTTGGTTCTGTAGCTACTCCTACTGCTGTTCCTACTCTTACTAGACAGATAACTTGCTTCAATTGTGATCAAGCGGGACATATCTCTCCAAATTGTAACCGTCCTCAAGTGTTACACTGTTATGGTTGCGGTCGTAAGGGAGTTACACGTCGCAACTGTCCCAATCGAAGTGCGAATTCTTGAAACCGTCGGTAGGATCCTCGGTTCGAGGTGAGGATCCGATCTTTTCTCTGTTCTCGGATTCTTCTTTTTTGGATCTGGCTGATCAATCCCGATTCTATCTAAATTTAATCTGTACTCATGTTCGTGGCGATAAACGTCCTTATTTACATGTTCAGATTTTTGGTATTTTTTTTACTGGTCTTCTTGATTCCGGTGCTACGCGAGTTACATATCCCTCAAATCTTATATATGTACAATTAAACAGAATTATTGAATCTTAAGTTAACTTGCAACATTGTATAATTCAAGGATAGATAATATAAGGTTAATAGAAGTCAGACAGAAAACTTGAGAACGGATGTGACGTAACCTGACTCTACAGGTGCAGGTCACAATAGACTGTAATAAAGTTATTGTTACTTTGTATTAATGAATAAATAAATAAGCAGATATGAGCGCTGCAGTTCACACGAGAAATGTGAGGGGGGACAACATAATCACCCTGGAGAGCACAAGGAGGTCAATCAGTCTTG
>JARFIW010000594.1:0-28327 GCA_036346225.1 Platerodrilus igneus | reverse complement strand
CGCGCATTTTATCAGTTTTTGTCTCCGCTGCATTTACCATAAAAATTTCTACGTGAGTAACTATCAAACTCACAAGTTATTATCGTCGACATGCAGCAAATACACCCAATAATAGTGCGACTTTGATTTTTAAGAACGTCTCCTTGGGTGTCCCATTAACAAATTATAAAATATCTTCTGTTGACAGAACTTTAGACTCTTCGACTAGTACCCTTAACTTATGGTAATTGGCAATACTAATATTCTTAATTACCATTAAAGTATTTTTTCAACGTTGAATATTTGGGCCATACTGAGCTCAGAGAAACAATTTCAGCAAGATCACCGAAGTATTTTAGCAGCACAATTTCATTAATAAGTTCTACACAGTTTTTTGCCATTCAATTTAGAAATTTGTTAAATTCCTTGTCGTGAATGTCAATCGATTTCTTAGATAGAAAGTTTTGTGTTGCTGTTTTCGCTTATTCTATAATTTCATCAGAATATTCCTGTATTTTGTTGTATACTCTTTGTTCTACTATGGTTCTAGGTTCTCGACTCATGTAAACCTCTGACAAATAACCTACTTTACTTCTTCAAATGTGGGTTTTCAATAAAATACATACATATAGGAGTAATCACCCCATAAAACACAAGAAATAGTTCATTAATAAGCAACGCCATGCAGGCAATTATACGCAAAATAAACAACTTACATTAATAATCGCATTTCCCTCATTATGCGTCTGCACTCACAAACTAACTGCCGTTTCTTGCACTACTATTCAGAAAAAACCCTTATACTATAATGACCATAAATTTAGTATAAATACAGACGTAAATATTAAAACGGCAAAAGTTGTTGCTATGACGCCGACGAGGCAGCAACTCGCGCATCTACCACCGCCTCCGGGCGATCAAAGGTGAGCAGCGGAACGGTGACGACCTGAGGGAGTTCTCCAGCTATGCGGGGTGCCGAGGAATGGGTACACAAGTGAAGTCGTCGGGATGCACATCCGTCAGTCCTGTTTAGACGAGCTACCTGATGATGGAGCGGCCTGTGGCAAGTAGCCATCCTGTCGGTCGAAAACCACAGGCCAGTGGACCCAGGATCCATAATACTCTGTAGTTGGATGATAACCAAGGGGAATATCCGGGAACTGCTCACTGCATCAAATCAAAAGGATTCCAGGAGCAGCTCTTTTGGAATCCAGTCCTACATATTTATTTATCTAAGAACATCAACATGTCAGAAACACGACAACAATTCAAGAAACAAAACATCAACAAGCCAAAAAACTCTTAGAGTTGTAAGGCTCTTTTAACGACGCTGAGAGCGTCGTGTCCAGCTACTGCGGATAAAACGGCAAAAACATAGAAGTACTCTTAATCAAACCCTCACATCGACGGACTACCAAACCCCTCTTACATCTAACAAAATTCTTAAACTAAACCTGTTTTGGTGGCACAATAAACTATATTGTTGCGTACACTACATACATTTTCGCTACCAAATCAGAAAATTTAATTTTACTTACAACTATCAGACAATATAAGGCAGCACTTTCAATAGTAATTTATTAGACAGTTATATAAGGCTTAAGACTTACACCATTTTATCTTCCTAGAAAGTTCCCGTCTTGATCCCCGATAGAATAGCTATTTGGACCGTTTTGCTCAAAAACAATAAAGGCTCCTTGGTACAAAAGGAATAAATTTTTTATTTCAGCTGACTTGCTACTTGATAAGAGATAGCTCCTCACCAAGACATCGTACCCTTTTTGAAAAACCACCGGCTTCACCCGCAGCTCACTTTTAACTTTCTTACTCTCACTCTTAGTCAATAACCGCTAGTAAACCAGTTCCCACATTTGCTCCAAATTAAGGAAGGAACATCCTCAATTCGTGGAAACTTGACCAACTCTTAAATATTGTTTGTTTCCTTTATCCCAAAATGCAAATACAGAGGGGTATAGCTCGTAACCGAATGAATCACATTATTTAAGCGGTCCTCAACTTCTTTAATTTTGCACGCCCCAGGCACATCTTTCCTAAATAAACACAGTAAGCAAATCGTTAGCTCCGCAAAATTGGAACAAAACCGTCGCTCAAAATTGATAAATCGCAGAAAACTTCCAAGTTCCGGAATATTTTCGGCCGTTTAAACTGTTGAATTGCTGCAACCCGTTGAGGATTAACTGATATACCTTCCGGCGAAATTAAGTGACCGAAAAACTCTATCTCATTCCGCGCGAACTTTGCTTTTCTCAATTTAATTGTCATATTCGCCTCGGTTAGACTACTGCTCACAGATAGTGAAAGATGTAGGTTGTGAAAATTTCAGGAAAATGTGTAGGCTAGCTCAGAATAGAAATCAATGGAGGTACGCTTCCAACCAGCCGTAAGATATTTAAACTAACGACAAAAATAATAACTGTACTTAAACATGGTGATTATAATAAACAACTACAGATATTGGTTTTGCAATACTCTCAAAGAATGTTAATTGTGCGAAAGGATTTATTTGAAAACTATTAATACGGCAAATGTCTAAGTGTTGGGGGAACCTTGGCAGCCACAGGCTGCTTAACCCCCTTCACATACCACTCAATCTCGGTGAAATAGGGCATATAATTAGAAAACAATAGAAGCGAATAAAGCTGTATATCGGCTGTTGTGAGAATTGCAGGGAACGGTGTAGGTTAGCTCATAAGATAAATAAGCTGAGGTACAAGTTCAACCAGTTTCAAGATGTAAAACTGAATGACGAAAAAATAAGTGCTCTTAAATCTGATGATTATTATAAACAACTACAGGTGTTGGTTGTGAAATATTTTCAACTAACATTGATTGTGCGAAAGGATAAATTAGAAAAACTATTAATTGGACAAAGGTTCAGGTGCTGAGGAACTTGGCAGCCAAAGGCCGCTTACCCCCCTTCATACCACTGAATATCGGAGAAATACGGTATATAACTGTAAAACAATAGGTGACCGAACTGCATCAAACAAGAAAGAACAGCAGCTATGTTCAAAGACAACGAACATAGACACAAGAAAAAAGCTGTTCAAAGCATAGTGTGGAGCACAACATAGTACATCTGTGAAATAGGGGCAGTAGGAAAAGCAGACAGAAAGAGATAGAAGTCGTCTGGAATGTTGTGCTTCAGATGTATGAAGATGGTAGCATGAACAGACAAAGTTAATAACAAAAAGGTTGTAGAAACAGTAGAGGAATAAAGATATCTGTGGAAAATGAAAAAATAGGAGAAATAGAAGGACAGGATACGTTCTAAGGCATTTCTGGGGAATAGTATGGGATATACTACAAGCAGAGATAGGAAAAGAGAGGTAGGAATAGACCGAGATCCGACTTTAGCACACAGATAGTGATAGATGCAGACTGTGCAAATTTCATGGAAATGTGTAGGTTGGTTCAGACTAGGAAACAATAAGGGCACGCGTCTAACCAGTTCTAGGACTGAAGACCTAATGATGATGATTCACCTTACAAAATTTCTCGAAAATAAGCTTTAGATGCATAAAATGTTGTTCTGTTCAGGATCTTCCGAAAAAATCAACAAATCGTCTACATACACCAAAGTGAATTGATCGCAGTCACCACCTGATACTTCGTCCACGCTGCGTATGAAACTCGCCACGGATATTGCCAAACCAAAAGGATGTACTTGAAAACAGTACTTTTATTCTCAAATACGAAACCCGTATATTTCTGATCCATTGCTCTAATAGGCACCTGCCAATATCCTAATGCCAGATCCAGTGAACTGATCACTTAACCTCTATTAAACCTCGGTAACAGTTCCTCAGGAGGCGTAGGAGACACATAATCTTTCTCTATACGCGTATTTAGGTAACGGGCATCTAAAAAAAATGCGCAACGGTTGCTCCTTTTTCACTGCCGTAACTAACGGTGATATATATTCGGCTGGGCATTTTCTAACAACACCCATTTTACACATGTTAAAAATCTGTTCCTTCACTTCGTTTTTGTGCGCAATCGGTATCAGATATGACCGCTTCCTAAAAAGCGTTCTATCTTTCATTTTAATTTCATGCACATATGAATTATTTCGCCCGGGCATTTCAGGAAACACGTTGGACTATGATTTAACTAACTCGTATAATTCAAACTTTTTTCCTCACTAATCGTTTCCACTCCAAATGCCGCTGCTCTCAATTCCTCAACAGAATACTGGTGCCGTTTTTGTCATGCAGTTCTATCTCTCTCAAAATGTTGACAGATATATTTTCTTTTGCCTCACTCTTAATTGATACTTCCGCTACCTCGCATTTGTCAGGAGTATTAAGTTTCAGCCTGTTAAAATCAAAAGTGACTCTGTTTCCTATCCACCAATCACACCCTAAAATAATGCTTTTTGTTCAACCCCTTAATGACTGCGCATAGTATTTCGAACGATATTTTCTTTATTTGTACCGAAAGCAATACTTGCCTCTCTCTTTAAGTTTTCTAGCACCTACGGCTACCAACACTCCAAAATTAGCCACCTGTAGAGTGGGTATTTCAATACATTCCTTCCGTAATTCTGAAACTATACTTTCCGATTCGGCTGAAATTTGACTCCCTGAATCAATTAACGCTTCATATCCTTTACCCCTACTTTATCGTCTACAACCGGCTCTAAAATTTCTTTATTTCTCCTTCATTTTCCTCCTCGCTAAGAAGATAATTCAGTTCCAAATATATTTTATCACACGGTTTTCTTGATCAAGATTAAATGTAGTCCCCTGATTATTTTCCGATGATCTCTCCACACGATTTACCCACCGGTTCTTGGCATTTGCACGCCTCTGATCCGATATTTCCTTTCATTATTTCTCCGCTAATTACTCGTATTCTCAACTTGTCGTGATCCTGATCTACTCCCGCCCTAAATGTATCATCTATCTTAGATAAATAAGTTTCGAAATCATCAATTCTTTTTATCCCATTTAATACCAGACCTCTTTGAATACCCGTTTCAAAATGCTTAGAAATCATCTCCACCAAATTATCCTCTGTGATGGTCTCATTCAAATAAGAAGCTTTATTTACTAATTTTAGCAAGTAGCTAGCCCTTTTACCTGATCTATAGTGTCCGATTTCCATAAATAACTCGCGTTGATATTCCACTCCCCAATATCGAGCTTTAAATACTTCAGCAAAACGTTCATAATTTACAAAAAAACTTCCTTTAGCTGAAACCCACTCTAACGCCGTTCCCCGCATAAATTCATTACCAACCCTAATTTTGCATGCTCGGGTACTATAGCGTCCTCGAATAATTTATTTAGTTTTCTAAGAAACAGTACGGGATGCATTTCTCCGTTAGGATTAAAACTTAAGGTCCGGTCCCCTCCAAGTTCTTTAAATACAGAGAAATATTGTTTATTCTCCTAATTCTCAACATTACTGATTTCGCTATCATTAACGTTCTGGGATGACAAAGTGTTTTGTGTAGCCAGTCGATTTTCGTTAACATTTATAGCTAATTTAGATATGTTTTCTGCATATTCAACATACCTAACGATAATGACTCTAACCACTTATTTATATCCGTTTTATCACCCTTCATTGCGGTTTCTGACGCGTTTAACTTCGTTACTGCTTAGCGTGCCATTATCCGCCACACCTAACTTTGACCGTTTAAATTTTCTTAAAGGCATTCTTGCACTACGTAATCTCCTACACCTTTGTAAATAAGTCAGTTTTTAAAGTTGTGCACCTTGACCTCTTAATAGTTCGTTATTGTGATAAGCTTGACAATCGTGCTCGCCATTGTGCGCCAAATGTTGTATACTCTTTGTTCTACTAGGATTCTAGGTTCTCGACTGATACAAACCTCTCACAAATTACCTATTTTACTTCTCCAACTGTGGATTTTACAATTAAATACATACATATAGGAGTAATCACCTCATAAAATGCAAGAAATAATTCAGCAATAAGCAATGCCATACAGGCAATTATACGCAAAATTAAAAACTTACATTAATAATCGCATTTCCCTCGTTATGTGCCGGCACTCACAAACGCCGAACTGTGTGTGTTTTTAATGAGTATAATCGTTCACCTAACCTCCGTTTCTTTCACTATTATTCAGAAGCATCACTTCATATAAACAAAACCCCTATACAATAATGACCACAAATTCAGTGTAAATACGACGTAAATATTAAAACGACAAAACATAGAACTACTCCTAATCAAACCCTCACACCGACTGACTACCAAACCCTCCTACTTCTAACAAAATTCTTAACTAAACCTGTTTTGGTAGCGCGTTAATGGAATGTTCGACTATATTGTTGCGTACACTACAATTTTAACTTTATATGTAACAAGTATCAAAATTTATCTACACCTACAAGTAAGGTATTTCCTTAACAACGATAGTTGCCGCTATGGCGAAATGAAAACCAAATTAAATTGTAAGATTTTTCTCAATATTATTTATATTTTAGATGCAGCAACAAACTAGTATCACATAAAAAGTTGCATGCACCGCGGGTATCAGTAAGTGTTTAGACCCTCGGTGATCGTCGCGCTTAGGGTATAAATATATACTTGATACCCTTGCCAAATAGATAACTATTATAGTTATCGTAAGTTAAAATTCGTTTGTTGTGGTAATTTTTTAATCGAACATGTTTTCCAGATTCAACTAACAGAAGTACTACCAAATAAGTAGTACAAAGAAGGAAAACATTTTTCTAGTGGCTAAAAAACGTTACCTTAATCATATTATCTCTATTTTAAACGACATCAAGTGTGTCATCTCCCTTATTCTTTAAGATAGCTCTAGCAAACGAAATCGAAAGTCACTTTAACCTCAGGAAATCAAATTTTCAAAAATTGTGAATCAGGATCAAAATTCACAATGTAAAATGGAAAAAAATGTTCGAAATATTTAAAAGATTGTAATGACTTTTAGGGATAGACGGATAGTACATAGCTTATACAAAGAGCAAACAGCAGTAATAGAATTAGAGCAGGGACGTAGAGAAGTAAACATTAGGAAAGGGGTAAGACAGGGATGTGCCCTATTCCATTAATTTTTAAATTGTATATCGAAGAAGCAATAAATACTGTAAAATGCAAGAACGCACTTAGAATTATTTGTCAGGGACAAAAGATTGATACGCTTACATTTGCAGATGATATCGCGGTATTAACATCTAGAAAGGAAGAGTTAATAGCAGCTCTTAATGAAATGGAAACAGTTCTAACAGAAAGATACGGTATGAAAATTAACAAAAATAAAACTAAAGAGTAGAATGCCGACAGGGTTTTTAGCGCAATCTTTGCGCATTATTCCGTAATTCGGTTCCTGGAGGGTGTTTGGGTAGTCTGTTAATTGGACCTGCATCCCGCGCAATCTAACCCTGTTAGAATTTTAAAAATCGGGCTATCCATTACAAAGTTACACCCTGTTAAAGCCTTGTACCCCAAGTTTTTGCTCATTGCATTCATATCTAACCTAGGTAAGAGTTTTCTTCAACTAACCATTTTAGCCTGATCTAGAATTTACTAAACAGTTTAACGCTGTTTGAATTGTTTAAATCAAACCATACCTTGCAGAGTTACACTCTTGATTTTAGGAAGTTGTCCAAACCGTCTCAGGGTATGACACATAACTTTGGTCTAGATTTTCTGGAGAACCCAAATCTTTAGGAATTTTTAAATGGAAGCAACCCTCGGGAGAATTGTACCCATATACCTAATATCAAACATTAAAATTTGTATAAAAGTATTGCGTGGGTTCTAATTCTAGTAATTTTTCAAAATAAGATCAACCCTTATAAGCACCATTTTCAAACAGTAATGTTCTGTTTTTAGAATAATGTAACACATTCCAATGTAATGTGTTTTTAATATATAAATGGGAAGGTCGAGTTTAGCAACAAAAACCACACTCTTTAATTAGAATATTCAAAAACACGACCTTTAAAATTTTAAACAGAGTAAACCTTTACACAAAATTTTATTAATTTTCTGGTTTTACATTTAGTTAACTCAATACTAAATATGTACTTTGGAAAAATACAATTCGTATCTGAACTAATTTCTTGTTGAAAAAACCCCAAACCAATAATTTTTGCTCATCTATATTTAACTCCATCTTTAAAACCTTTTTTGCTATAAAAAATACTTAACCTATATCCTTGTGTCCTCATGCGTAGGGTGCTGTACTATTAGGGATGACGTAACTTTTGTCATCCTCGCCCGACAAACTAATTATATTCATTAACTATGTCTAAAGCTGATGTTTATGACTGTGAATAGTTACCGTGCTATGCATAAGGACCCCAGAATTATGATTTACAATATCCCTAAAACTATCAACACCGATCCCCCTCACAACACTACGACTAATTCTCTTAATCTTTTTTCGATGATGCAACATAATTTATATACAACTTTATTAAAACAATACAGACATTTAATCTAATAACAAAATTTATTTCGAAAAAAAACAACATTCTGTCGAGCGCATGTTAAATTGTTATCTTCGTACAGTAGGCAATAACTTAAACCATCATTCTTCTTTTGCAGTTGTTTTATTCATTTTTGTTTAACACTGATGTTAAACTAATAGAGTCATCATTATCTAGTTGCACCTTCGGCATAAACTGGAGCTTTGGTGTGTAGTATTTGTTTTCATAGCTTCTGGTGCAGCCCCGTAAATCGATAATAATGCGAGACCGAGCTTCTTTTCGTTTGTGTCAGAAGCCGTAATCAAATTCATAAAAAACTGTATAAACGTTATAAAATCAGATATAAGCTTATCCAATTTTTCATTTACATATTGTTTATTAACTGCATCAGCGGGTTCAACTGGGTGAGCAAGCATTGTGATACGTTGGTTTGTTGCATTGAAGGCTTTATCTTTACGCAGAACATCTTCCATACTTTTTAGACAGTATGAAAAGGTTGGATTTACAAGATTACGAAAACTAACTGTTCCTTCTCCAGACTTGAATACTATAGTGCTTTTTTGATTACTAGATCATAATCCTCTTTCGGGTCTGATGAATTCACTAACCTTCTTTGCTGCATATCGTATCTATCACCATTCGACGTTAACAGAAATCCTCAATCTGGCAGCATATATTTTAAATACTTCTACGTTACAGAATATTTACAAAACTGACTTTGTATTACTAATTATATCTAGGTCATTAGACAACGTTGATAAGCATATAAGTGGTTTGCGTTTAACAAATGAGACACAAATTGTTACTAATGAGTCGGCAATGAGTCAATCACTGAATCTAGTCAAGTATTCGATTTCTTTATTTAAAACAAATTAGACTTTAAACACTAATTAACTGCGCTTACAAATGATATACAACTTTCGCTTGTAATTTATTTTGAAACTAATCAAATCGTAAATGTGACGTAGAAGTATTTAAAACATATGCTGCCAGATCGAGGATTTCTGTTAACGTCGAATGGTGATGGATACGATATGCAGCAAACATGGTTAGTGAATTCATCAGACCCGAAAGAGGATTATGATCTAGTAATCAGAGAAGCACTATAGTATTCAAGTCTGGAGAAGGAACAGTTAGTTTTCGTAAAAGAAGGCTAGTTGATGTAATGGATCCTAAAAACGATAGTGATTGTGTTTCTGAAAAGTTTGCTGTTAATCTTGTAAATCCAACCTTTTCATACTGTCTAAAAAGTATGGAAGATGTTCTGCGTAAAGATAAAGCCTTCAATGCAACAAACCAACGTATCGCAATGCTTGCTCACCCAGTTGAACCCGCTGTTGCAGTTAATAAACAATATGTAAATGAAAAATTGGATAAGCTTATATCTGAATTTATAACGTTTATACAGTTTTTTTATGAATTTGATTACGGCTTCTGACGCAAACGAAAAGGAGCTCGGTCTCGCATTATTATCAATTTACGGGGCTGCACCAGAAGTTCTGAAAAAAACAAATACTACAAACCAAAGCTCCAGTTTATGCCGAAGGTGCAACTAGATAATGATGACTCTATTAGTTTAACATCAGTGGTAAACAAAAATGAGTAAAACAACTGCAAAAGAAGAATGATGATTTAAGTCATTGCCTACTGACAAAGATAACAATTTAACATGCGCTCGACAGAATGTTGTTTTTATTCGAAATAAATTTTGTTGTTAGATTAAATGTCTGTATTGTTTTAATAAAGTTGTATGTAAATTATGTTGCATCATCGAAAAAAGATTAAGAGAATTAGCCGTAGTGTTGTGAGAGGGATCGGTGTTGATAGATTTAGGGATATTGTAAATAATAATTTTGGGGTCTTTATGCATAGCATGGTCATAAACATCAGCTTTATACACAGTTAATTCATAAAATTAGTTTGTCGGGCGAGGATGACAAAAGGTACGTCATCCCTAATAGTACAACACCCTACGCATGAGGACACAAGGATATAGGTTAAGAAATTTTTTTAGCAAAAAAAGGTTTTAAAGATGGAGTTAAATATAGATGAGCAAAATTATTGGTTTAGGGTCTTTTCGACAAGAAATTAGTTCAGATACGAATTGTATTTTTCCAAAGTACCTATTTAGTATCGAGTTAACCAAATGTAAAACCAGAAAATTGATAAAATTTTGTGTAAAGGTTTACTCTGTTTAAAATTTTAAAAGTCGTGTTTTTGAATATTCTAATTAAAGAGTGTGGTTTTTGTTGCTAAACTCGACCTTCCCATTTATATATTAAAAACACATTACATTGGAATGTATTACATTATTCTAAAAACAGAACATTACTGTTTGAAAATGGTGCTTATAAGAGAACCCACGCAATACTTTTATTCAAATTTTAATGTTTGATATTAGGTATATGGGTACAATTCTCCCGTGGGTTGCTTCCATTTAAAAATTCCTAAAGATTTGGGTTCCCCAGAAAAATCTAGACCAAACTTATGTGTCATACCCTGAGACGGTTTGGACAACTTCCTAAAATCAAGAGTGTAACTCTGCAAGAGATGGTTCGATTTAAACAATTCAAATAGCTTTAAACTGTTTAGAAAATTCTAGATCAATCTAAAATGGTTAGTCGAAGAAAACTCTTACCTAGGTTAGATATGAATGCAAGGAGCAAAAACTTGGGGTGCAAAGCTTTAACAGGGTGTAACTTTGTAAGGGATAACCCGATTTTAAAAATTCTAACAGGGTTAGATTGTCCGGGAAATTAGGGTGCAGGTCCAATTAACAGAGCACCCAAACACCCTCCATGAACTGAAATACGGAATAATGCGCAAAAATTGCGCTGAAAACCCTGTCGGCATTCTAATCTAAAGTACTAGTATGCAAAGGAGGAGAAAATAAATTAAAAACTAGAACACAAATAGGTAACAAGAACTTACAATATGTTAAGGATTTCTGCTACCTAGGAAGCCAAATAACGCAAGATAGGAAAAGCGCAAAAGATACAAAACAAAGATTACTACAAGGACGTGCTACATTTAAACAAAAAAAAGTAACTACTGTGTTCAAAAACAACAAACATAGAACCCAGATTGCTTAAAGCATATGTGTGGAGCATAGCACTGTACGGTTTTCAATCTTGGGCAGTGGGAGAAGCGGACAGGAAAAACATAGAAGCCTTTGAAATGTGGTGCTATAGACGTATGAAGAAGATATCATGGACAGACAATGTTAACAACAAAGAGGTACTAGAAATGGTAGGGAAAGAAAGAAATATGTGGAAAACAGTAAAAAATAGGAAGAATTAGATGATAGGTCACATACTAAGGCATGAGGAAATAGTGGGGATTATATTAGAAGCAAATATAGGAAAAAAGAGAAGTAGAGGTAGACCTAGGTTAGACTATTGTACACAGATAATAAAAGATGTAGGCTGTGTGAATTTTAGAGAAATGTGTAGGCTAGCTCAGACTAGAAACGATGTACGCTTCCAACCAGTTCCAAGGTGGAAAATTTAATGACGAAAAAAATAACTGTACTTAAACCTGATGATTATTATAAGCAACTACAAGTATTGGTTTTGCAATATCCTCAACTAATGTTAATTGTACAAAAGGATTTACTGGAAAACTATTAATTTGGCAAATGTCTAAGTTTTGGAGCATCTTGGCAGTCACATGCTGCTTAACCCCCTTCACATACCACTGAATCTTGGTGAAACAGGGCATATAATTAGAAAATAATAGAAGGGAAACCCAGCTGCATCTAGGCTGTGGGAATTTCAGGTAACTGTGAAGGCTAGCTCAGAATAGAAATAAGTGGAAATACGCGTCCAACCAGTTTCAAGACGGAAAATCGAATGACGAAAAAATAATTGCCCTTAAATCTGATAATTATTATAAACAACTACAGGTGTTAGTTTTTGAAATATTTTTAACTAATGTTGATTGCACAAAAGGATGTAATGGAAAACTATTAATTTGGCAAATGTTCAAGTGTCGGGGGATGTTGATAACCGCTGGCTGCTTAACTCCCTTCACATACCACTTAATATCGGGGAAATAGGGTATATATTTATAAAACAATAGAAGAGGAACCGAAATGCATCTAACAAGGAGGAGAAACGACTATGTTCGAAGACAACAAACATAGAAACAAGAAAAATTGTTGAAAGGATATGTGTTGAGTACAGCACGGTATGTCTATGAAATAGAGACGGTAGAAAAAGTAGACAGAAAAACTGTAGAAGCCTTTTGGAATGTTGTACTTCAGATGTATGATGGTGATAGCATGGACAGACAAAGTTAATAACAAAGAGGTTATAGAAATATTAGGGGAATAAAGATATCTGTGGAAGAAAAATAGGAGAAATAGAATAGCAGGATACGTTCTAAGGTATTTTTGGGGAATAGTGCGGGCTATATTACAAGCAGATATAGGAAAAAGAGAGGTAGATGTATACCTAGATCAGACTACCGCACGCAGATAGTGAAAGATGCAGACAGTGGAAATTTCGGGGAAATGTGTAGGTAAGCTCAAAATAAGAACCTTAAACGTTTAAACAACCTCATATATTTTTGTGTGTATTAATGTAACTCAATCACCAATTCTATGCATTATTCTATAATTTATTTATTGATTTATTTATTAATTTATTTATGCATTTATTTATGTACCTATTTAATTATTTACTAGCCTATTGTTTAACACAAGTTATTCAAATAAAAGGACAATTTTTAAAACTAATATAAAGATAAACATAAACACACTAACTAAAAAGAACAAAATGATAAAGTATCTGTATCGCGATTAAAGGTTATTTTAGTTAGCTGGCGAGTCTAATTAGTTTGAGTGGACTGTATTTACGATATGATAAATAGCGCGAGGTTTACAAACAATTGTATGCATGTAAACAAGAAACAAATTTGTCATTACATAATCACTCACCAGTTGTGCATGTTGTGGCGATGATACCCCGCGGGGAAAATTAGAATGCGATGCACTAATGTTCAATTGTTTATTGTTTGGAGGGAACGCACGGCATTGAACTCGACCGTTGCTTGCAAAGGCCTACGACGAAGTCTATATTCTTTTTAAATACACTAACACCACCATCACACGTGTGATATCACAAAAGCGCAGACGCGTTCAAAAAACTGTCTTGTTCCATAATTGTTTTTAATTTTAATAAGTACGAAACATTCTACCCACCAAAATAGCTTAAGGCTATTTTATTTTTACTTACTACGAAATTTTGATAGTTAAACGAGACTTGTATGTATGTAGAAATAACGATGATTATACTTACGAACTAATAATAAAGATATAAGAACAAACAATTACTTGTGCATTATTAACACAGTAATGGACATAATTTGATCATCGGTCTTTTCAAATTCCTTCGCTAAGTTTTTACAGTGGCTACATGAGGTACACCATCGCTTCCGAAATAGTACTCTATAATTTGAGCGAGTCTACACTGTAAAGGAGGAACGACTCTAATGACTACTAACGTGTCAATGTCAATGCTGTCAAGACCCTTAGATTCGTGCCACCGACCACGTTGGTACAATTGGTGCAGATATTCCACATGCTATCGAGTCCAAAAACCTTGATGCATAGCCTGAATCAATTACCATCGAGATAAACGAGAAATTTTAAAATGAGATGTCTGGATCTAGAAGCGCTGTCTGGGGTTCCAAAATTAAAAAATCGACGGGTGTCAGTGACAAAATATCATTGGGATCCGGCGAGCTCACACTGCAAAAGGGTCTGGAATTCAATAATGCCTTGATCTGTATAATTAAAGTATGAAACTCCTCAAACGTGAGCACTTGATTTTCGATGACGTGAAATAAGTGAGTCTTAACTGATTTGACGGCACTTTCCCAAATACCTCCAAAATGTGGGGTAGATGATGGATTGAGAAATGTTAAGAAATGGCTAACGATTCTACACAGTGTCGAAAATCCCTTAAGAATTGACGATTGATGCCGACGAAGTTTGTACCGCAGTCACTGAAGATGTGTTGACACCTATCTCGACGAGCAATAAAACGACGAAACACGCAATAAAGCTTCAGTCGATAAATCTGAGACAACCTCTAAATGAAGAGCCTTAGTGGCGAAACGAACAATCACGTAAAGTTATGCCTTGCAAATTTTGGAACCTCTTGCACGATACATGTTATTTGTGAAAGAGCCAGCAAAGTCGATACCAATAGAACTAAAGGGTTTATTTTGCAAAATACAAAATGAAAGCATTTCACCCATAACTGGACTGTCAGAAATGTGGTGGAGACGAAAACAACAATAACTATACAATCAATGTGCGAGATAACATTGAGTTGTGACATCAATTACGTGCTATAAGAGCAAGTTAATAAGAACCCCCTCATGGCTTGCAAGACAGACAGGCTGGTGTAATTATCAAGGTTAGGTTATGTTTATTTCTTTTCCACTTACATATTGTCCATATAGAGAATATCTCCATGTATTTCTTATAAGAGTCGGTTCCTTTATTTTTACATTGGTTTAAATGAAAGTCAATTGGTGGTGACTTAGCCCTATATTGCAGATATTGTCGCATCAAAGCACCACACATACGCAATTTTTATATTCGATAAATATCTGCGGATTAAAATTTGTCGAAAAACTGTGTGTGAGTACTGAAATCAACGTTCAGTCTGTAATCTGTCAGA
The DNA here is from genome assembly GCA_036346225.1 of Platerodrilus igneus. Taxonomy (NCBI): domain Eukaryota; kingdom Metazoa; phylum Arthropoda; class Insecta; order Coleoptera; family Lycidae; genus Platerodrilus; species Platerodrilus igneus. Next base: position 13,197 of record JARFIW010000594.1, on the reverse strand, counting down.
TGATGATCTTTTAGAAAACTGTAAGTGAAGGGCTAGTTTTATTCGCAGTATTAATTATTTCATCTACCCTATATTATGCAGGGCTGCAGATTATTTCAGATAGAAAAGGCAGGGTGTGCGAAAGTAGATAAGCTACTTTCGTTCTGGATAAAAAACCGGTTTTTCCCCATGTATTTCTTATGGAACAATTCTAAGGTCCATCGTCGTCATTTTTGTCAGATACAAAGGTCACTCACCCCGAGCGATCCTACACTCACAGTTCACATGACTTTTGCTTAACCGTTTTATATAGGAATTCAGATGCAGTCTGATCCACAATCTCGTCCCTACTCTGCCCCACCTCCACTTAAATAAAAACATGCAATCATTAAAATCCTTTATTACACATTTGACTTACATGCACTGATTTTATATACTCTAACATACATATTTTTAATATTACATATATTGTATCGGCTTACCCGAATTAACAAACACTACGCATATATCGATTGCTTATATCTAAGTTAACATTATTTAAAGTAACATACCTAAATACTACATTAACAAATAACACTATATTTACAATAAGATTGAAGATTGCAATTCAATTAACATATAATATATAACCCTACATGTATTACATATAAATTAACATTTTATGTATATATTTACACATATTTACTAGATGAACATATTTACACTTACATACTACATGCATATATTAGAATAATTCAATATAATTTAAACTACTTCCTCAATTTCCATGCCATTTATGGAATAATGACCTATGGGTAGTGTTCTGTATGATCCCTGGATCAAATATCTTTTATCGTCGTGTGGACTTAAGGCTATTTTATCCTGAATTATTGTATGAACATGATGTTTTGATGAGTGGATCAAATTTTGTGAAATGAACTTTTCTTTATACTCGTCTACACAACGTACAAAGTCCCCAAATATAATTTTGTTTTTAATAACAGATTTTTTAATTCCTTTGACTTTTTTAGTTACACCGAAATTAGAGAGAGCCGTTGGCGGTATAGAAGTATCTTCTTCTATACGCAAACGCTCAGCCTCCTCCTCTTCCGGTGTTTTGAAAACTTTCGCCACATACATTTTGGATCTAAGTCCGATAAAGTTTGTAATAACCCGTCCATTGTTCTCATCTTTCATCATCCCCCAGTACTTTCTTATTGACTAAAGGAACCCCATAGACGTTATCTTTTGGATAATCAGAAGCATCAAAACGTTGTCGACAGTCCCGTCTTATAACCTTATATGGATCGTGATCGCTAATTTTGTAAATAAGACTATCAGTATCCGTATATAAGACACTGCAATCGTTTCTAAAGGTAGTACTCATGTAGCCATAATGAAAATCATAGATCGTGAGCTTGGATAAATCCAAGACACACATGCCCACGTATATCGGTTTATTAAAATAGATTTCTGATTTATTTAATTCTACCAATACAAGATTTTCATCAAAAACTGTAAGATTCTTAAACAGAGGATTGGATATACAAGCTTCGGCACCATACCTACCATCCCAATTTTGAACGAGCCTAACATTACAATGCTTTCGCTTGTTCTCCATTGTTTTACCAAAAACAGCGTTGTTCATCAATTTGAACAGATTTTTTCAAATTCGTTCCTAGAGCGGTTTCGGAGATTCGTATTTAAATCAATATATGACTTTAACCAGCAGCTTTGTTTAAATTTGAGTACCCTGTGAATAGCTTTTAATCTAAGCCCATTTGCTAACGCCTGTTTTAAATTCCTGTAATGAATTACATATTTTTATTTAGAATTCAACGTCGCCATTAATTTGACGTTTTGGGTTCTGCCTACAGGTGGTTTTCCAGTCGTTGGGTCTATATGTTCGGGGCAAAATGGAATATCCATATGTAAGTCGTGAATGGATTCAGGGTACCCCAAATCAACCTCCAAGATATAACCTTCTGGAGCATCATCTGGAATTGAGGCTACATCAATATTGGTTTCGGTCCATTTAAAGTCACCATATGGAAGAGGTTGACTCATAACCCACCCATACTGGTTATTTACATCAAAGTACATTAAATATTCATCAGGTTTGGATGAGTCATAAGTGGGTAAATATTTATTGTTAGCAGACGCACATCGTTTTGAACATACTTGACTAAGACCGCCGCGTATACCTTTTTCAATGAACAAGAGTTGATCAATATCCGTTAATAACTCAAGTTCCTAGTTTGTATGCTTCATCATTGCGTCCCAAGTATACCCGGGTAGTGTATAGTAGTGAGCAGGATCAAACCCGTACGTGGAATGACAACTTGAACGGAATTGTTCAAAAACTTCGGCTAACAACAATACGTCAGTTTCCAGATATAAATCCGAATATTGGCTCAAGTTTTGAATATTAAATGATGTCCATACTCTTTGAGCATGCGCATACTGTTTGACAGAGATTGCCCTATCTTCTAATGTATTATAAAATTGCTGCTGGCTAGGTAAGCAGGTATTGTTAAACTTTGTAGAAGAATCAATAAAATCGTATGGGTAGACACCTTTTCGAGTCAATAATAGAAACTGTTTATCGTTTAAATGTGAGAATCGGTTTTTTAACAATGGATATTCGGTCAGATATGAGGCAAGTGTGTCTAAAGATGAACTCATAAAGCGGAAACTATCAGTGAATCGAAAGTTAACCAAGTTCTCAGGAATAAATTTAGTGAATGATATATATTTTTCTTTCGTTACCGGTAGCACATCTACACGGCCTTCTAAATTAATAGCAATATCTTTAATGATAAAATGACTATCATAACCGCTTAAGTTGTGGAAAACGATGGGGATTGTTCGAAAGTCCTGATGATTTATATTGCAACCCGAATGTGCTGGTCCTCTATAGTTATCGGTTGGTATAAAATGATCATGATCACGAACCTTTATGTCCCCGACACTAAATGGTTTATCACAGATATAGCAGTGTGTTGCAGCTATGAAATTAGCTTCCTGTTGCAATATTAAGGGGGTTATATCATACGGACACATAAAAACTGTTTCAACATCCTCTGCAAACTGTCGTAGCTCTTTTGAAAACCAATTTATGCAGTCTTCACAGCGATATGACCGATAAAAAGATAACGAGTTATCGTACTCACATTTAACATAATACCCTACACTACACGGTATATGTTCTTGAAACTTTTTAGCGTCTCCTGTAAGCTTCAAAAGACATTCTAAATCGGCATATACTACAAATGGAACTTTAACTTTGTTTCGAAAATTTCTAAAACGGAGGATTTTATTTTCTTCTGTAGGCAACCGAGGTACACCCAATTGTTTCATTTTACAGTCCTTGATATGCTTTATTAATTTTTCCTCTGTAGTGAAATAGTGGAGACAACGATCACAAAAATGTTTCTTAGCATGATCAGAATTAAGTTGAGATGACACTAATCGACTTAAATCTTTAATCCAAACATAATGAAAGTTAAAAGGTTCAATGGCATCGTTTTTATAGGTTTCCATCTTCATCATAGTACTGGTTATGAATCATTAAGAGATTAACATGATTATTCCTTCGACTATCTGATATGAATAAAGGAACGGTTGTAAATTTACGTTTGTTTAGTTTAAGGGTATAAACATTAACAGATATATCGTTCTGAGATTCAAAATTTGCAAGTTGGTTTATAGTCATAGGCAACTGGATTCCCTTTAGCTTTAACACAGATGAATATTGAGGGTATGATGAAATGCAATTAGTGTAATGTTGAACAGGATAAAGTGCACATACAATGGACCATGCAAAACATGCCTGGTCATTATTCCTTACATTAATACATGCATGTTTAAGTTTTATCTGATGTGGCAACTCTATATATGATGACCCCCGCATGGAGTTAAACTTATTTATATTTATACCTAAATTATATATATTTATCAATGTCCAACCGCTGTCGCGTTCTTGAAAATCTTCCAATTCGGCAGTTATCGGTTTCATTACGTGAGTATGGAACCAGTTGTTTAGATTAGTGTTTTTGAATATCGGAGCTTTTGATGTTGTAAAGTATTTATACGCACGTACAACTTTGGAACCGGACACAACCTCAAATTCTCCGCAAAATGCGGTGTTAACTTTAACAGCCTCATTTTGCTTAAGCGTATCATGAATTCTTCTGTTGAAAACACTCTTGCAATCGGTTAAAAAGCTCATCACATTCTTGTGCTTAAGATTACTGATAATTCCGGTATGAATGCGTCCACGGAATGCAGAGATTGAATCTTCCCATTGCACTCGATGTTTTGCAGTTTCTTTTGTAGCGTCAATACTTGCTCCACTTTTTTGCGCTATTTTTAGCTGGGTACGCAGGGTTTTAATATTTGCCAATGAAGCCAGTAACTGCTGTTTTTCACCAATAGACTTTACATGCTTTATCAACTTTTTACACTTAATAAAGACTTGTATGTTTTAAAGATAGACTTGCTTGTTACAAAACTGAATAAGAACTGACGCATCGCTCGATAGGAGCGGTTTATATACCCACAGATGAGCGAGAGTGGGGGAAGGGTTCAGAGATAACATAATTATAAACTCGAAATTTGGATCAGTCGTCACTTCTACAGTAACTTCTAGAATGTTTACCAAATAAGATCGGAAAATAATCAAATTTCGCCCTATGGGGCATATGGGGCAATTTCACTCTATGGGATAATTTCACTCTATTCTGGTGGAGATAAATTCATGGAACATTGTCATTAAAGCACCCACAACTAGACATAGATTTGATTATGCAAATAAAGGACTAGTTTAACATTGTTGCAATATCACCAAGCTATACGCAACAACAAACTTTAAATAAATTGTCTTTGAAACTTAAATGGATTTTATCATTACAGTGGTACTATATCTGGTCGAACCGACAAACACTGCAATTAAAGTGATGACGAAGACAAAATCGATGTGAATTGGCATAGCTCTAACTCCCTGCAGGTGGGGTGGACCTGTCTGACCGCAGAGTCTACAAACAGAATGATTGAATTAGCGCACATACCAATATTTATAGTGTACCCTCGCCCAAATAGCGAACTGAAGTCATCTAATACATGCAAGTCATTAAACAGACTAAATTGTGATTAATTAAAAAAACAAGCGCGCTGTGACGGGTATACCAAAAACAAATTGCAACAATTTAACCGAACTTGTTTAATGTGTTTTAAGACCGCCACGGTCATCATGACGGCCACCCCATCGCAGCAACCACGTTAGAGCCAGGGCCGCCATGGAGACTACTAAATACTATGTATTGTTTACTTATTGTGATGATATTTGAATGCAAGGTAGCACAGTGCATTAACGTTTACCTCATAGCCCAGTCGCTAGACTTTAGATGTTGAGTTGGAACTATGCCGCAAGTACCATGGATCTAGCTTTGGTCAGAGGCACATGCAAAGGGCAACCCGCACACTCAATTATCACAACATATTATACAATTATAACAACATAGTTAACCAAGGCAAAATCATATTCTTTACTAAACAAAATATTGCTGTGTATTTCAGAAATTACAACACTATCTCGGTCAAATGTTATTAATCAAGAATGCGATGATTATACAAATCGATAAAGCATACTCAAATATATTAATAATTGTCTATACAAAGTATAAATATAACCCATTTTCAAATTCTAAATCAAAACCCAAAACGGCGCTAGATATAAATATAGTAATTACATCAATCGATGTGCATTACTAAAATAATAATATAATCACAATTACAAATTTTTTATATTTTGCACCGTTTTCAAGTCATCATCAGAAAAACCCAAAACGGCACTACATACTAATACGACAATTGCTCCAATTAATGCGGTATATTCAAATATAAAAATAATTGTCTTTACAAAATTTGGCTATCTTTAGCCGTTTTTAAGATATAGAGCGAAATCCAAAAGGACAGTAGATATTAAAATAAAAATTTTACTAATTGATGCGCCAGACGAAATAATGAGAAAATTGTTTTACTAAATTTAAATTCTCTAACCGTTTTCAAGATATAGAGCGTAATGGGCACTAGATATCAAAATAAAAATTTTACTAATTTATGCGTCAGGCAAAAATAATAAGAAAATTGATTCACTAAATTTGGCTATCTTTAGCCGTTTTCAAGATATAGAGCGAAATCCATAAAAGCACTACGTATCAAAATAACAATTACACCGATCTATGTAGCATAACGCAAATATTAAAATAATTGTTTTTGCAAAATTTAGTTATCTTTAGCCGTTTTCGTGTTATCTGTAAAAAACCAAAAAGGCACTACGCATCAATATAACAATTACATCGGTCGATGTAGCATAAACAAATACGCAAGTCGATGTCTTTACAAAATGTTGATATCTTTAGCCGTTTACGTGTTATCATTAAAAAACCAAAAGGCACTACATACCAATAAGACAATTACGCCAATAGATTCCTTATGCTCAAATACGCAAATAATAGCCTTTGCAAAATTTAGCTATCTCTAACGTTTTCAAATTATCATCAAATAAACATTTTTTAACCATAAGGTCTTAAAACGCGATTATCTCGAAAAGCAAGCAAAATTTCGAAAAAATAAATCAAAAAATCTCCTTTTAATAAAGCCCGGTTCTGATTGAATGACCATGACCCATATAATAAATTTCATACCAATATCTTTATAAACAAAAAATTTACAAATGATCTTAAACATGCATTGAGAGCAAAAGTTTATACTTACATAAAAACGCTTTAGACACTTTATAATCGATATATCAACCACTATGTAAACTGCAGCAAAATTAAATTTGCAGGTTGTAACACGATTATTAACTGGAGACAATGGTATAAAGCCAAGTTTTTTCTGAATATTCGTTATCACATGGATGGTGACCGATCTCATTTATTCATCTAGCGGTGGTTAATGTAACCATTAGCCTGGGGTAAAGTTGGTGCAACAGTGAACATAGACTTTGAATTAGACTAAAATTAACATTGTGTCATTGCGGAATTTTTTGCCGATCTATGTATCTTAACTGTATGCAAATTTGTGCTATTAATGATTATTATACCAAATAAACTGTATTAACGCTTATTGTTATTTTCCAATGGGTTGTTAATACTTGTTTTTAAATGAAATGTAATAAGAATTTCTTTAACGATGCTTGAACTTGACATTGTTCAAGCATCGTTAATGAAATTCCGATACATGTAGGGTTATATATTATATGTTAATTGAATTGCAATCTTCAATCTTATTGTAAATATAGTGTTATTTGTTAATGTAGTATTTAGGTATGTTACTTTAAATAATGTTAACTTAGATATAAGGAATCGATATATGTGTAGTGTTTGTTAATTTGGGAAGCCGATACAATATATGTAATATTAAAAATATGTATGTTAGAGTATATAAAATCAGTGCATGTAAGTCCAATGTGTAATAAAGAATTTTAATGATTGCATGTTTTTATTTAAGTAGAGGTGGGGCAGAGTAGGGAGGAGATTGTGGATCAGATTGCATCTGAATTCCTATATAAAACGGTTAAGCAAAAGTCATGTGAACTGTGAGTGTAGGATCGCTCGGGGTGAGTGACCTTTGTATCTGACAAAAATGACCACGATGGACCTTAGAATTGTTCTATAAGAAATACATGGGGAAAAACCGGTTTTTTTATCCAGAACGAAGGTAGCTTATCTACTTGCGAAATATGAAACTTTAAGATCCGCTGACAGTATGCGCATGCACACGTACTTGTAAAATGTTTAATGCAGCGTCCTGTTCCTTTTGATTTCTATTCAAAATCTAAAGTTATGGTAGTTAGTGTATCAAAATTATACAGACATGTGGTAATGTAAATAAGCCCTGAACTAAACGATAATGCTGGATGATCGATTGCAGTAGAAAGTTTTAAGCGCTGGAAACTTTGTTGCACTAAACGGCTTTATTCGGGATTTACGTTTATCGACGTCCATGACGTATATAGTAGCTATGTAAAGTATCCTATTAATACAAACCTCTTAGGTGCCTTATAGTGATGATATGGGAGTTACTTCTTTAGTGTATTTCCTAGTTTTAATGAGTGGAATGCAGCAGTATGTATGATAGAAATATAGAACTTTAAGAAATTGAAGATTTTTACAAATAGATGTAGCAGTTTTCAAGCTTAACAAAGGTAACAATTAAATATTCTGAACCTGTTTTGTGCAGTTGTAAGACCTTTTGTACGGGAGAATTCATTTAATCACAATAGACGTCATTTCGTATAGCCTCTATTCTTCACATTTAAATATACGTATAAAGTACTTAACGTCCTTGTTTTGTCAATAAAGGATTTATGACATCCTTGACCAACTTCTAATTCTATACTCTGTTAGTTGCGTTTTGTCGTACTTGTAATTATATCTATTTACAAAAGAAGCATTAAAACGGCTTTACTATGCAATTATAAAGAATAGAATATTTTAAGAAATTTGAGATGCGATCTACTTTATGTTGTTTAGAAATTGTAAGTATAAAATGAAAATGAATTTGAAAGTTAGAATTTTTATACGAAACCCAAACAAATACTAATAGCTTTTCTCTTTATAATTAGCGGTCGAAAGGCCAAAATGGAACGTCACCAAACCTTCCACAATATGTCACGGCGCGCAAGTTATTCTAGTCATAATCAGCTCTTTACTAATATCTGATGACAGTAATGCTCAAAGCTAAAGCACAAACATTGGTTCTAAATTTATTTACACTGTTTACTATTTAGCGGAACACGACATTTTGTATACAATATGAATAGCCCAACATCTCTGACTTGAATTTGGATTGCTTCAATTATTTTAACAAATGGGCTAATAACATTTATTATTTCTTGAAATGGACATTTTGATAATGTTTCGAATTAAATTACAAAATACACAAATCAAACCAGATACTGTTTTAGTACAGATTTACATGTCAACAACTCAGTACGAGGATTAGGAAGTAGAAAAAGTATACGAGGATATAAATAGTATTGTGAGAAAAGTAAAGGGAGATGAGAATTTAATAGTTATGGGCGATTTTAATGCGTCAGTGGGAGAAGACAGTGAGGGAAAAATGGTAGGAAAATTTGGGTATGGTAGACGAAATGATAGAGGAGAAAGATTAGTGTACTTTTGCCAGGAACATAGATTAGTAACTGTAAACACCCTATTCGAACAACATGTTAGGAGAAGATTTACCTGGAAAGCGCCAGGTGATAGGGCTAGATACCAAATAGATTATATGGTAGTTAAACAAAGATTTAGAAACCAAGTTTAAAATTGTCGTAGTTATCCAGGGGCTGACATAGATAGCGATCATAACTTAGTTAAAATGAAGTGTAATCTAAAATTCAAAAAATTGAGAAAGGCTAAAAGAGAGGGTTGGGATCTAGGTAAGCTTAATGATAGTAAGGTAAAAGACGAATATAAACAAGTATTAGATCATAAAATCAAAGAGATAGCTATAGGGGGGAACGTAGAAAATCGATGGAAAAAAATATAAAGGGCTGTACATGATACAGCAACACAGACTATAGGTAAGAAAAAAGTAGAAGCGAAAAAACCCTTGGTAACAAAGGAGATATTAGATTTAATAGAGAATAAAAGAAAGCTTAAACCTTTCAGAGAATCGGATAGTGAAAGTAAGCAAAATTATAATAGAGTTAGAAATAAGACAGTACATGAGTGTAGAAAAGCTAGAAATAAATGGGTGGAGGAGAATTGTACGGGAATATAAGATGATTTGAGAGTAGATAAGACAGACAGAGCTTGCAGAGAAGTTAAAAAGTTTTTCGGGGCACATAGGAAAAACTATAATGATATTAAAGATGAAAATAATGAGCTTCTAATAAATAAAGTTGAGGTAGCAGATAGATGGAAAAGATATTTAGAAGATTTATATAAAGGAGACGATATGGATGAGTTAGAGAACGACCAAGAAGAGGATGTAAAAATAGGGTTCTCAATATTAAGAGAGGAATTTGATAGAGCTGTTAGGGATCTTAAACTAAATAAAGCGCCGGGCATAAACGATATACCCGCAGAATTAATAAAATATGCAAATATGCAAAGTAATATATCAGGTGAGGTCCCAATAGATTTCGAAAAACATATTATTATCCCAATCCCAAAAAAGTCAGAAGCTGGTAGGTGTGAGAATTTTAGAACGGTTAATTTAACTTCCCACGCGTCCAAAATACTAACAATAATAATTAAAAATAGAGTAGAAGCTTTGACTGAGAATTATTTAGGCGAAGACCAGTATGGTTTTTGTAAAGACAGAGGGACTAGAGAACCGATACTAATGATTAGGGTAATTATCGAAAAAAAGTTTACAAAAAAATAAAAAGACTTATTTCGCGTTTGTAGATTTAGAAAAAGCATCTGATAGGGTTAATTGGATTGTTATGTTCAGCGTTTTGCGAAAAATAGGAATCTCTCATAGGGATAGAAAAATTACTTACAGTCTATATAAAAACCAAAGCGTAGTAATTAGATTTGATGAAATAGAAAAGAAAGCTAAGATTAGAAGTGGTGTTGGACAGAGCTGTATGCTATCTCCCTTGGTTTTTAATGTTTATATTGAGGAAGCTTTAAACTTAGCTAGAGAGAGAAAAGAGATAGGTATTAGTGTACAGAGACAGAAAATAGACATGCTACGTTTTGCAGATGATATATCCATTATAGCAGAGTCTAGAAAAAGTTGGGAGAGTTCTTAAATATTTTAGATGAGATAGTACAGAGTAACTATAGTATGAGAATTAACTCAGGAAAGACAAAGATAATGACAAGTGAGTTACAGCCTAATACTAAACCAAAATTAAAAATAGGTAATACCGAGTTAGAGGATGTAGATGAATTTTACTATTTAGGTAGTTTAATTACAAAGCACGAACGTAGCAGAAGAGATATAGTAGCTAGAATAGCTCAAGCTAAAAAAATGTTTTTAAAAAGAAAAACTTACTAATAGCTAATAATATTAGTTTAGATAATAGAAAAAGTTTCTTAAAGTAGAATGTAAAGAGCGTTCTATTATACGGTAGTGAGACTTGGACAATTAAAGAGGTAGATAAGAAAAAGATAGAAGCTTTTGAAACTTGGTGTTATAGGAGAATGTTAAAGATTAGTTGGACAGATAGAGTCACAAATGAAAAAGTTTATAGAAGGATAGGTGAGGAACCCTGTATGAATGATTGAGCACCAGTTAAGACATGAAGGACTATTTAGTAAGGTCTTAAATTATAGACTACCAAATAAAAATAGAGTAGGAAGCCCTAGACAAGGATATATGAGTCAAATTATTAAAGATTTAGCTTGTGAAGGGTATGTAGACCTTTTTAGGCTAGCTCAGAATAGAAAACTATTTAGAGCTGCGTCAAATTGACTTTAAGTAAGTTCGAAAACAAAACAAAAAAAAATAAATCAATTAAAATCAATTAACTAAATGTCACCATGACATAACTCACAATTAGTTAGCAGAAAAGAAGAAAAGTTAGAAGAAAAGAAGGAGGTAGAGGACTTTTGAATATTACTAAACTATGCAATAGACAGATACAAAACATGCGCAAATATTTCATGGAAGTTGAAGTTTCAATTTTAAAAAAAAATAGTTAATTTAGATAATGGTTATACACCCTTAAATTTAAATAAAACCGACTACAATTATGATACCATAACAATTCAAGATTGCGTCGACAGCTGGAAACAAAAAACATTGCATGGTAGATGTCAACTACTTGCAGAAGATACAGATAAATTATTATCAATATCTTTCCTTACAAAAGGTCACCTGCATCTCGAAACCGAAGGCTTCTTTTTGGCCATTCAGGACAAAATTATGAGAACCCGCAATTACGAACGTTACATCTTAAAAAATAATGTCGTGGATAAATGCCGTTTGTGTCAAAATCAAGGTGAAACAATAGAACATATCACCTCCGGCTGCACAAAACTTGCTAATACAGTTTATCTTGAAAGACATAATGACGTATGCAGGATTATTCATCAATATTTGGCAATAAAACATAAATTACCAGTAAAGCAAACGCCCTACTATAGACATATTACAGAATCAGTACTAGAAAATCAAAATGTTGTTTTGTATTGGGATAGATTGGTATATACGGACAAAGCTGTAATGCACAATAAACCGGATATACTACTTATAGAAAAATTAAAAATAGCATACCTTATAGACATTTCCATTCCAATTTCAAATAACCTTCTTCAAACCGAAACCAACAAAATTAATAAATATAATGCACTTGCTTTCGAAATAAAAAACAACTGGAAATTGACTATTGTAAACATCATACCTATCGTTGTATCTGTGGATGGTCTAGTTAGCAAAAATTTCAGAAAATATTTAGAATGTATTGGAATTCCTTTGGGACTTGCAACTCTAATTATTAAAGCTGTGATACTCCATACCTGCAGGATTGTACCCAATACCTTAGCTATAAGATAATTTGAAATGTTTCCTTATAGTATAATAACCGATACTATACCATATGTATATACTATTGTATAATTTATCGAGATAATGAATAAATAATAATAATAATAATAAGTAGATTATTTACAAGAGACAAGATTCGAGTCCTGTAAATGTTAACAAAAATTAGGTAAGGATTATTCAGTAATAATTTAGGAATACTTTTCTGTATGAACTGAAGTTGTAAACTGTTCTATATTCTTTTGTATGAAAAAAATTGTTTTTGAATGTATAAATGTTGTCTTGAGATTGTTGTTTTATTTCATTTGCTAACTTCCACAGTAAAAACTTCCGTTGACCTAGCCAGCAGTTACTTGTTAAAGATATATAAAATGATAATTAAGAGAAAATGAAGTTTTAAAATTTCAAATTGGGTGATGGTGATTTCGTAAAGTCATTTTGAAAAGGATGTGCCAATGAAGTGAACTGCTGTTGCTTGTATATCATAAAATTTTGTTTAAATATTTAAAAGGAAACTTCACTGCCATGTGAATATGTATGTATAGCTAAGATTTGAAGTCACTTAGTACGTTTTCATTTGATTTGAGTTAAGTATAAGATGTTAAACTTTCACTTTCATTTGAATATGTACGTAAAGCCTAAGAAAAAGTCAATTTGTTTGTTTTTATTAGATTTAAGTTAGCTATAAGATGTAGAAGTTTTATTTACTTTTAGTATACCTTTTGTTCA